>JAACNH010001901.1:0-52616 GCA_019447015.1 Hymenochirus boettgeri
TACTGTACTATACTGTACTATACTGTACTATACTATACTGTACTATACTATATACTGTAATATACTATATACTGTACTATACTGTACTGTACTGTACTATACTATACTGTACTATACTATATACTGTACTATACTATATACTGTACTATACTATACTAGAATGGATGTTCTGGCCTTTAATCTATCTTTTGATGGATAGGTTTCAATATAATGTATATAAATGTCCAACATTCAATACTTCTGCATTTAAACTACAAATCCCATTATCCACCACAACAAACTAAGAAAAGGATTGTGTAAGGCACAATGGCTAGAGGGCTGCAGTCTGGATTTCCCTTGGCAGTTTATTCTGTGCTACCCAGTCTTTATAGATTGCCAAGGGCAAGTCAAGCAGGTTCATCATCGCTCACAGGAAAGTAGAACATAGAGGAACATATGAAGAGGTGATTGGATCCGTGTGTATGCAGAAAGCTATCAATCTCTGCATCGTCACTCTGCCATAGATGGATGATAAGCTGACTAACATGGACTCGTGGACTGGAGGGCTGACTTAGGGCTAGGCCACACTAGCGCGTTTTTCGCGCGTTTGCGCCCGCGTTTCGCGCTCGCGTTTGCGCCCGCGATTTTCGATGCGCATGGGAAATGGAAATCGCGGGAAAACACAAAAATTCCCGCGATTTCCGATGCGCATGCGATTGCGCGTCCGTTCGCGTTATGGTAACGCATGCGTTCACCATTTTTGGTGCGTTAACGCATGCGTGTCCATAACGTGAAAAGGCGAAAACGCATGCGCAAAACGCGAGTGCGAAACGCGCAAGAATCGCGCACACAATCGCGTGCAATAACGCTCGCGATTTTGTGCGCGATTCCTGTGCGTTGCAGTGTGGCCTCACCCTTAACACTGATTGGTGGACTGGTGCTGAAATGCAGTATTGCAGGAAGGATTTTTTTAAATTGCCTTAAGTGTTCCGCAGGGGCGCACCCTGAGCAAATGTTTCAGCTTGCTTCATGGTAGGGGCACCCCTACTTCTAGTATTGCCAAGTGACAGTAAATGTAATTGTCAATGGGGCACAGTGAGTCCTGTGACATCAGCATGAACTGTGCCCCTATTTGGGAATTCTATTAACGTTTAATCCACAGGGTCAACTCCATCTCACCTAGAGAGGTGCGTCATGTCCAGTGGTTGTCTCCTTATGGTCTCCATATGGTCTGTTCTTTACTAGAAATACACGTGAATGGGTCTTGGCTAATCACCCTTAGACACACCCTTAGACTGGGTACACATGGGCAGATTTTTCAGTTGACCAATGGCCTGGTCTTGGCTATGGCCGATTTTGGTCGCCCATTCATCTGGATTGGATGAACAGGTGATCTGACGGGTGATCGTGCAGTTCCAATGGAACACGCGAACTGTTGGCCGCGCCAACATTAATTTGTCCTGGCTGAGTGCTCACTAGTAGCAAACGCTCGGTCGCGACAAAAAATCGTGGAATATTCATTACCATATTCACGGGAGATTCCATTGGAATTTGCGTCTGATTTGTAAATTCACACGAATGATATTTCTGTATATTCTCAAACGTTCGATGTGGCAACACAATGTGTCAAGTTATCTCCTCCCCCTACTGTAATAAAGGAAGCTGATTGGTCCCATACCAGACGGTATTTGGCTATTTCCATGTGTACGATAGGGATGGCCGGTTCGCAGATCCGGAACCCGGATCCGCTGCGGATTTATCCCGTTCGCGAACGGCGGATTTTTCCAGATTTTCCTCCTTCCGAACCGCGGATTTCTCGTATTTTCGAAAATTTTCGAAATTACCAGGATTTCTCGTATTTTCGAGGATTTTTTCATTTTAATGGGTCCGCTCCTCGAGTGGACCGGATTTTGCGAAGTTCGGACATCTCTAGTGTACGACTTTCTAATGTAGAAATGATATTTAATATCACACATGGGTGGATTCACTAATTGATTTAAATCCCTCTTCTTCTTGGGTGGCACCTGGTTGGATGTCCCTAATCTCCCCTGTGCCCCCCTTGTAAATCTCCATTCTTGTAAATCAGCTTTAAACCTTTTTATCCAATATACATTTCGTTATTTCACTTTCCCGTAACTATTATTAACAGATGAAGTTCAATTCAATCCACAGCAGCTTATTAATTGTCATTATTCTAACACGTCTGTGTGGGTGTAGATGACTTTACATTGACATCATGTGTAGTAGGAAGAAGAATGTGGGCGACATAACCTCTATGGACTGCAAGGAACAATAATCCACCCTCCACGTTTTACCGACTGTTAAAGGGAAAGACAAGACAAATCTGATTACAGTGTTTTTCTAAGCGCTGCCTGATTAATCACGTCTACACAACTTATTTCCCTTAATAATGACTGTGTGTTGGGCACCAGGAATAGGAAATGATATTATTACAGAGGTAATCCCCCATTCAATTCTGTTTCCAACATCCCCCCTTTAAACACACAGACTGCGGCCTCACTATTGTATTGCTACAAATCACAAACAGTTGTGTAACCAAGTTTCAGGTTCCAGACCGCTAGAAAGATGTTCAATACATTAAATAGGGCAGAGACCCCTGGGGGCCACGTGTTAGAGATAATGATAATGTTGGTCTATTGGAACCACTAGAGTTAAAGGTAACTGCACGTCTACATAAACACATTTATTATGGAGGAAGCATTTTATATAAATATAATAATTATCGCTCAAATAGAATTTAGAGTCCTAAGGGGTTTATGTAATTCTTCGGCCCATGATGCACTGCTTTGGTTTATATGAATTTCAGATCAGATGCAATGATGCCCAGTCCATTGGTGCTGATGTAGGAGTGAGAAATGGTGTGAGAAGGCGACGGAACTTTCATCCGCCTGGGTCACATGACACAATCCCAGTCCAACCTCTCTGGGTAGTAATGATTGGAGATCGTTGAACTTCCTAATGTTCGGTTTGTTTTCGAATGTTCGAACATTAAGGAAAGTTTGAAAATGAACCAATGAAAGTCAATGGGAGTCAAATAGTTTAAAAAAATTAAGATGAAATACAGTTAAAATATCAATGGTAACTTAATGTAAATGGCTGTGGGACCTGGGAACACGTTCGATTATCCAGGACTTTCCAAAAATCGGTTTTATTCTCGCGCGCGCTACTTTCGAGCTCCCGCGTTCGAATTTCGATAATTATCCCATAAACAATTGGAAGATTCAAGGATTACCGAACTATTCGAGTCATTAAACTCACCATCGACCGCATCATGGAATGTACCTTGGTATATTCTATATATTACTCACGTATTGGTATACCGGCATTTTACTCGCATATTCGATTTTCCTGGATTCCGCACACGATTACAATCTCCTCTTCCCATCGACTTTCTTCCTGCAGCCCAGGCTCTAGTGTTTATCACTTTTTAATAAATTTGAAAATTCTCAAAACCGCGATGAACGTTCGATAATTATGAAAAGTCTGGAAAGTTGGAAAGTTTGAGAAAACCTGGTGTGGGATTGTTTGAAAAGTTCACGGTCCGTTTGAATCTTTAAGTTCGGCTCCAACTCCGGTTTTGTGTCCATCTCTAGTAATGATGAGTAGGGGACATGAAATGAGAACGAAACATTAACTTTTGTGGAAAATAAGGTGAAAATTCAGCTCCCTCTTTTGCTGCCTTAAACTTTCCAAAAGATCGCAAAAAACGATTATTGTGTGAATTTTATGGTTCATACACACAGACGGTGTAGACCTGTGACCCCCGAGTAAACAGCGACTATATGCGTTTGGTTGGGCGCCGTTCGTTGATTCCTGCACCAACCAGAACTACAGTATATGCAATTAGTTCCTTGGGGTTCTCTGGCAAAACCTCCAGTGTACGAACCTTGAGTTACGGATAGGCATCAAGTAACACTCCCAGTAGTCTTCAAACATCTAATGGGTTACTGCCTATTCCTGGCCTACGTGTTATACATTAAATACAGATGATTCGCCTGTATGGGGCACCTGCTATATTTTCAAATTTACTCATTTTCTCATTTTCTTGCATGTACGGCTCCTCCTATTACTCCCAAGATCCTCTACTGCTGGTTACACCTCCTGCAGTCCTGGATGTCAAATCGCAAGACCCAGCCCCATACACTGTAATGCACCTGACATTACCAACCTTGGTATTGCTTATTCTCGTATATGTCAGACTATGGCAGTTCAGGTCCCTATAACAGATTCGCTTAAATTATTATTAACAAGGAAAAACACAATACTTTTGTAAAGGATTACTAGACTTTAGTTCTCCTTTAAACAAGCAAATTATGAATGTTCTATATTTACAAAAATAAACAGTTGATTATTGAAGAGTTGTATTTGCTTTTCTTCTCCATGGTTCCAATGAGGTCATTATACGTGTATAATGTCACAGTTTGCTAACCAGTGAACCAGACAAAACAGGCCCCTCCCACCTGATGTGCAAATAACGTCTAGCCTTGCACACTCTTTCCCAACGTCCCACCCACACATCTTGAAAACCATTAAATTCCGTATTGTACAATCAGACCTTTGTTGTCTCCAAACTAATAGCTGTGGCTTCTCTTTGTATTTGAATTTTCACCTCCATTACCTTATATCTGGCAGTTCCTACCTGTCCCCAGCAGGTTAAGTGATCTGCAAACAGAGAACTACAAGTCCCAGCTCTGTCTGTGTGTTCAGGGGGATGCCAAAGGATTCTGGGAAGTGACTTAAAGCAATTTTCTGTTCTCTAAGTGGAATTTATTGCATCCTTTGCATTTATAGTCACTGAAATGGGGACAGTAGGAAAATTAGCAGCTAAGGGTTTTTTGTGCCTTAAACATAAAGCATGGCCTTGTATTCTGGAAGGAGTGTTGGAATGTCATGGGGTCTGGTGCTGGGGAAACTCTGGAGAACTTGCATGGTGCAACACCCTTACAGATCAATGTGACACTAAGGTCAATGTCCCTTACAGATCAATGTGACACTAAGGTCAAGGTCCCTTACAGATCAATGTGACACTAAGGTCAATGTCCCTTGCAGATCAATGTGACACTAAGGTCAAGGACCCTTGCACATTGCGATGGCCTCTTGTGGCCACTCTAGATAAAGTCACTTGTGACCACTCTTGATAAAGTCACTTGTGGCCACTCTAGATAAAGTCACCTGTGGCCACTCTAGATAAAGTCACTTGTGGCCACTCTAGATAAAGTCACCTGTGGCCACTCTAGATAAAGTCGCCTGTGGCCACTCTAGATAAAGTCACCCGTGGCCACTCTAGATAAAGTCACCCGTGGCCACTCTAGCTAAAGTCACTTGTGGCCACTCTAGATAAACTCACTTGTGACCACTCTAGATAAAGTCACCTGTGGCCACTCTAGCTAAAGTCACTTGTGACCACTCTAGATAAAGTCACCTGTGGCCACTCTAGATAAAGTCACCTGTGCCACTCTAGATAAGTCATTGTGACCACTCTAGCAAAGTCACTTGTGACCACTCTAGATAAAGTCACCTGTGGCCACTCTAGATAAACTCACTTGTGGCCACTCTAGATAAAGTCACTTGTGGCCACTCTAGATAAAGTCACTGTGGCCACTTAGATAAAGTCGACCTGGGCCACTCTACATAAACTCACTTGTGGCACTTAGATAAACTCACTTGGACCACTCAAGAGAAGTCACTTGTGGCCACTCTAGATAAAAAAAAAAGGCAATGGTGGCCACTCTAGCTAAAGTCACTTGTGGCCACTCTAGATAAACTCACTTGTGACCACTCTAGATAAAGTCACCTGTGGCCACTCTACAGTAAACCCTCACTGTGGCCACTCTAGCTAAAGTCACTTGTGACCACTCTAGATAAAGTCACCTGTGGCCACTCTAGATAAAGTCACCTGTGACCACTCTAGATAAAGTCACTTGTGACCACTCTAGCTAAAGTCACTTGTGACCACTCTAGATAAAGTCACCTGTGGCCACTCTAGATAAACTCACTTGTGGCCACTCTAGATAAAGTCACTTGTGGCCACTCTAGATAAAGTCACTTGTGGCCACTCTAGATAAAGTCACCTGTGGCCACTCTAGATAAAGTCACCTGTGGCCACTCCAGATAAAGTCACCCGTGGCCACTCTAGATAGTCACTTGTGGCCACTCTAGATAAAGTCACCTGCATGGCCTTGGATGTTCTCTAATAAACTGTATCAATATCTAAGAGAGTATCAATCCTTCGCTAACAATCCACTATTAATAACTAATATACAGTATAAAACAGGGATTAACACAAAATAAATACAAACATATCCGAATCCCCCACAGAAAACATCCTCCATGGCTGGTCTTCCTGCTCTCACCTCCATTCTTAGCTATGGTCCTAAAACTTCTCCAGAAGATACGGAGGAAAGATGCTCTGTTGTGTGGGGTGGCACATACATAGTCAAACTCCCTGAACCGGACGTGGCTCCCCTTTGTCACACTGGTGAAGCTGAGAAAGAATAGAAAAAGAGAGAGTTAAGGTACAGCTCTAACTTTCCATCTTTGCCTGGGGCTCCCTGTTCTATCACAACACCATGTACAGGAGGGAACAGGACGTTTCTCCTCCTGCAGTAAAAGTGAGAAGCTGTGGACACAATTATACAGAGATGAAAATCAAGGATTCATTTCAGTCCAATAAAGGACTCAAACTTCTCATCTTAACACTAACTCCCCCACAAAAGGTCTGACTGTCCCTCGCTCGGGGTGGTTTAAGGTTACAGGTCCCCGACACCTGCCGAGCCAGTGCTAAGGCCAAAGATCTACCACACACTGGGATAATTAAGCCTTGAATACTGCAAACTTTGCTATGGATTGGGTAGCAGCCCCAGAGGAAGAAGAATGTGGTTCTTTGTCTTCTGTTGCTTTGAAATTAGGTGCAGGCAAACAGCCAGGAAAAGGAAAATGTACCTGTAGAAATGTATCTGAAAAGGACAACCAGGTCCCACCCCTTTAAAAGCTCATTGGACTCTGCCTCGTGTATCTAACTCACCAAACAGGAAAAGGCCACGTTAGTCAGTAAATTCCCCGAAGCTGAGCGTATCCTGAGTGAACAAAGACCCAGTAAGGACAAATTATTAACAATGATATTATAAAAAGCCTGGAATCTAATAGACCCGAAAGGTCCATACAGATGAGCGATTGGGGGGGTCAAGTGATGTTTCGGCTGAGTATTGGCTAATGTAAAGGGGCTTAGTTGGGCCTCATTGATGATCCGCCAGGTTGAGTGCCCATACATTAAATGATATCTGGCTGAAACGGTCGTTCGTCCTACAGCCGTGTGTCGCAAGTTGGCCCTATGATGGTCCCCACTCTCAAGTAAAACATTAAGTAGATCAATGCTCTTTAAAGCTGCCATATACATAGTACAGTGGATGTCTGCACTACCCCGACCAATATCAACATGAAATCAACACAACATAATGTGGTTGTGGGTGAGGCGGTTGCAAAATTTTCCGATTGGCCAAATCCCATTCTGATTGATAGTCTGGTCGTGTCATACAATGTTCTAGCCTGGCTGAACATTGGATGTGTCTGATTGGTCCGAATTGTGCGGAAGACTGCATGATTGATCACCATTTTCTGTTATGTCCGATCGGTCTTTCGTCCAACCTGGCTGGAAAACCAACCAGACATCGGAAAGTTGCGGCACGAAGTATCGCAGACATTTTAAATTGACTGTTCTGAAAATATTGCTCAGCCCCCCCGAAATGTCTGCTTGTGTGTACACAGTCTAACGGCTCGTACACAGGTGTGATCGTAAGGCCGACCCACAATGCAATTTTAGTTTGTTTACTGTATGGGAACCAATTCCCACAATAGCATTTCAATGTAGATACAACTATTAGCCATAACAGCCCCTATATAGAGCTGAACCCATTCCAACTATTTTATCTATACGATTCCGACCCTACCCACAATCCTTCCAATCTTTATCTCAAACACACAACCTATCAGATCCCAATCAGAATATCTTCATAATTGAGGGTGAAACAAACTGTAAACCCTGTAATGGGGGAACACACACACTCTTGGCAGATGGGATTATGGGAAGATTTGGACCTTGCAGGACGACAGTGCTAATGACTAGTGATGGCCCAGTTCCCGCGGCGGAATTACCTCGTTCGCGAACGGCGGATATCGTGGATTTTCCGGTTTTCCGCCTTCCGAACCGTATTTTCGAAAATACGGGAAAATACGAGAAATCCTCGTAAATTATAAATTTCGCAGATTTTTCGCATTTTGGGACGGAGCAAGCCACATGTTCAAGTCCGTATTTCCGAAGAATCCTCGTATTTTCGCAGAATCATCGTTCGAAGAATCCTCGTATTTTCGAAGAATCTTTCATTTTAATAGGTTTTAATGGGTCCGCTTGCCGATTTTCGAATTTTCTCGAAAATTCGCGGTTCCTCAAGCGGACCGGATTTTGCGAATTTCGGATATCTCTACTAATGACTAAGTGTTGGTGCCCTGTCGCCATTGACCCAGCCTCTGGCCACTAACCCAGCCCTGACTTGTAATGTAAGGACAATATACTGTAATATGGCACCAAGCTAGTGTCAGATACTCCGTTAGTAAGCTAGTTGTGACAGGGTCAAACTCAAACTCATCGTCAAACTTTTCAACCAATTTTTACATCCCAAAAAGCTGCGTTCTTACCCAGTTCTCTTACCATCACAATGTACCACACACTTGCCTATTTATTCTGATTGCAACGCATTCGGGGAGATTCAATAAAAGTTCTTATCCTTAGAAATGGTGCTAATTTTGCCCCAACCAATCAGATGTTAGCTTTCAAATGTTAAATAAGATCTGATTGGTTGGTGCAAAATTAGCACCATTTTTAATAAGAACATTTATTGAATCTCCACGTCAAGTCTTGGTTGACAGTGTATAAATGTAATGCAGTGTATGCAACCCTTCTGCAAACAGCGCCACCGTCTGGAGTCACCATGAATAGCCAGGTCAGTGAATGGTGACCAGTGAATGGCGAGTATTACCCAAGTACAATTCGAGATTATGTGTCGAAAACAGTTGTTGATCTTACACTGCTTTCTGGGTAATAAACCCCTTTCTCAATCTGCTCTACTGTAAGTCTATCGTGGTGTGGGGACAGAAAATTTAGAGGACAGATCAACTCTTTAGTTCCCCTTTAATTCTGTAAGCCATAATGTTGATTGGTAAAGCACATACCCTCTGTCTCATGCCACGGAGACCTTAAAAAAATTAATCAGACAATTTGTCATTAACACAGGAATTTTCCAATATTCTAACTAGCCACATGATAGACTCATTTTATTAAATGTGAGTTACATGTTATCTCCGTGATATTTCACATGCGCTGTGTCCTTTAACAATTCAAACTGCACGGTCGTTAGCTTGCCTGTTGGAGCGTGAAACAACATTGGATGTAACACACTGGATGGAATTTGTAGCTGTTAGATGAAGTGCTAGGTAGTGTAGAAGTTAACACAGAAATAAGAGAAACACCTGGGAAATACTCCACATCAGGGTGTAGGAGCTCAGTGCAGTCGGTGACAGATATATGTAGCTTATCGGTACTAGTAGGAAACTGACACTGACCCCCTTCCTGGTCTGACGCACCCACTGCATCCTTATTTCTCTAGAACCAATTGTTGCGATCCATAGGCAACCGCACAATCAGCGATGATTTACTGATGTACCGAGGTGGGTAGGGTATAAAGGTCGGACTAGATGGACGTATGTCTTTATACAACCTCCAATACTATGTTACTATGTAACTGTTATACAGACATTATGGGTAGGGTATAAAGGTGGACTAGATGGACGTATGTCTTTATATAACCTTCCAATACTATGTTACTATGTAACTGTTATACAGACATAGGGTAGGGTAAAAGGTTGGACTAGATGGACGTATGTTTTTATATAACCTCCAATACTATGTTACTATGTAACTGTTATACAGACATTGATGGGTAGGGTATAAAGGTTGGACTGAGGACGTATGTCTTTATACAACCTCCAATCTATGTATACTATGTAAACTGTTATACAGACATTATGGGTAGGGTATAAAGGTTGGACTAGATGGACGTATGTCTTTATACAACCTCCAATACTATGTTACTATGTAACTGTTATACATTAAACAGCTTCTCTGATTTGAGGCCCATTGGAACATCCAGCTCTTAGCTAGTAGTATTGAATTCTTGCCATATAACACGACTCCCACACGTTAGGGTGCAACTGAGATTTCTGTGATAGAACAATACAGATGAAAACAAGTGAGGTTGTGTTCTTTGTGGGTGGAAGGGGTGCAGTGTAATGCTGCTCTGCTCGGAGTGCTTGGCTCGTTTGGTAGGGATGGGTTTACTAGAAACTCTTTGTTTTCCCACCTCATGTTTTCTTTGATGGGAAGGTCAGTAAGTTAACATTTCTTTAACTCTTCTACCTACAGGGACTGTTGACAAATAGCCAGGCAGATAATATAAAAGGGAAGTTCTTGGAAACAAGAGAATGTGCCTTTGATCAGAGCAGCACAGCAGGCGTTGGAGTAACTCAAACTCCCATTGTTCTATGTCAGGCACTGGGCAGACTCCCCTGCCGGGTAATATTCTATGAAGAAACAAGAGCCTTCTGGGTTGTAAGAAGCCACAAGGATTAAGACAATCGATTGGGTAGTTACAGGGGGGAGGGGGCATCACAAAATGTTGAGTCTGTAACACAGAACAAATAAAATAAATAGAATCTTAACTTTAAAGGGTAACTGTGGTCTCAGTTAGAGTTCAATAAAGACCCTTCTGACTAACCTGGGTCACCTCTCTTGTGAAAAGTTATATGGTTGGTTTAGCAATATAACTACTTGCTTTCACCAGCTTGTAGTTAAGTTATCAGCCTCTGCCTCAGGGCCACTATCGACAAGGCAGCCAAGGCACAGGGGAGGTGTGTGTGGTGGGATGACTAACATTGGACGGTGAACTGGAGGGCTGAATTAATACTGGTGAACTGGAGGGCTGACTTAATACTGGTGAACTGGAGGGCTGACTTAATACTGGTGAACTGGAGGGCTGACTTAATACTGGTGAACTGGAGGGCTGACTTAATACTGGTGAACTGGAGGGCTGACTTAATACTGGTGAACTGGAGGGATGACTTAATACTGGTGAACTGGAGGGCTGACTTAATACTAGTGAACTGGAGGGCTGACTTAACACTGGTGAACTGGGGGGCTGACTTAATACTAGGGAACTGGAAGGCTGACTTAATACTGGTGAACTGGAGGGCTGACTTTACCCTGGTTGATGAACTGGAGGGCAGACTTTACACTGGTTGGTGAACTGGAGGGCAGACTTTACACTGGTTGGTGAACTGGAGGGCTGACTTTACCCTGGTTGATGAACTGGAAGGCTGACTTTACACTGGTTGGTGAACTGGAGGGCTGACTTTACACTGGTTGGTGAACTGGAGGGCTGACTTTACACTGGTTAGTGAACTGTAGGGCTGACTTTACCCTGGTTGATGAACTGGAGGGCTGACTTTACCCTGGTTGGTGAACTGGAGGGCTGACTTTACACTGGTTGGTGAACTGGAAGGCTGACTTAAAGGATTGGTTCACTCAAAAAGTGCTGAAAAATCTGCTTTTGCATTTATTGAAGAATATGATGTAAATAATCTATCTCTTAGCTCCTGTACTTTGTAATTAATTAATGTAACAGGAGCCATGAACAAGGGGAAGAAACTTACCCATGAGCATCATCTACTAATGGCTCCTCTGATAGGTCCCGATGGTTTCCGGCCTTAACTAAACTATAGTAGAAAGAGGGGTAACCGAACATTGTTTAGCATTGCACTTCTTCCTTTCATATTTAGGTTTTCTACCTTTTATTTTAAAGGTGACCATGCACATGTGATTTCCATCGCAATGTGCCGACAGATCACATTGGTATCTGTCGGCACACTGCAAAGGGAACTGCACACATGAAACCGCCTGATTGTCCATATGCGGTATGGGGATCTGCCGGCCATATGGCGATACACGGGCAGACAGTATCGGCTCTCTTACTTTACAACCGTAATGCCCACCAATGAGGTTGGTCAGAATTTCGGTCAGTTGGATTCGGTTTACACATTAGCGGTATTAGGTAATCCAGTCATCGACCAACAGAATTACCTAACATTGCTAATATGTATTGCCACCCTAAGGGTTTGGGAGAAGATATTTCATTTGAGGTGTGGAATTGCCCTTACCCTTACCCTCCAGGTCTATTATCTCCCTTGTTCTCTTGATATAACTACTGTGTAAAACTATTGGAAGAAATCTCAGCAATGAACAATCCGTATCCGTGAAACAAACGATTTCAAACACGGACAAGAAGTGATCGGAGCAATGCAATAGGTTTGTCATGTTGGCCAGTCATTAACTAGATCTACTATTGGCCAGAGTCCTGATCATCTCCTGGAACATTCATTTTACCATTATTGATTAATTATGATCAGCCCAAGTGGTGGTGGGAATGTTCCGGAAATATTGCGAGGTCCATGTAATACGTATGTCCAGCTGTACTGTATATTGCATTAGATTCTCCATCTTTAGTGTAACGTTCTCCCATCTGTTTATCTCTCTGCTTCTCTGGAATGTGTTTCTGTTTCACCTACAGGAGAAAGTTTTAATTACTGATATGTTAACACGTTCCCATTGCATGGCCTTGGGCACTGAATTACAAGAGTTCTCCGATTTCTACCAAAGCACCTGTTTTAACTGCCGCCCTTCCTCGCCCTACTGACTGATAGGATCTCCAGATCCACACAGGCTGAGCCAGGAGGAAGCGATGGGGGGGAAAGTTACACACGGGGAAGAGCCATGAAGAAAAGATGGAAGTTTCAGGAGGACAACGACTGTAACCAACCAAAATGGTGCAGATTTGATTTTCCAATAATGATGGGATCTCAACACATGTAGTGGAGTCTGTCATTGGTGGGGCTAGTTTGGTTTTCACAGGCCGTGCCATTGGTTATGCTGAAATATTTCTGGTAACGTTTTTATCCTGAATGACAGACTAACAATCAGTAGTGTGTGCGGTAGGAATATTGGGTCCAAATTGTGTGCCAGGCCTGAGATAAGAGACAAACGAACATGGCCCTGCTGTATGTATAAAATTATAAGGTCACTACAGGTCAGTGAGTATAAGGAGTTTTCATCTATTTGTCCTTTGTGGTTCCTTGTGAGCGTAGCAGTGAACTGGTGCCTAAAAACCTTTCCCCTTCCAAATAAATATTGTCTAATCGAGAGAGATTCAGGTTTAATTTCTCCTTTAACCATTTCTCCCAAATTAATAAAATCTTCCTCTTATCTCGATTGTCTCCCAGAAATCAATCGCCCAGATGCCAGTTGGAAAGGTTTGTTTTCTAGGTGAAGGTGAGGTTTAAGGCTGGGTACACACGGGGCTATTATTTGTCCCAACTGTGCGTTCACTGTGGCTCGGCTGGGACAAATAACTGTCTGGCCAACAGTGCGTGCGACCGATCGTGCGATCCCATAGGGAACCTTACCAACAGACCTGATCACCAGTTCGTCCGATTCAAACAAACCAACCCCATCACAAACACAAATCAGCACCACAAACCAAATAATCATTCCCATAAAAAACCTTCAAATGCATGTGCATAAGATACAGAGTCCATCGGGACATGTTAGCGATCGGGTAAGTGCCATACCTTCATTCCCGTCTCCTGACTGGTTTATGGAATATGGGAAGTAAGACACAGCTCCTTTACACTGGGCAATACTCTGGGAAAGTTCAGGCACTAGAATTATTAATAGAAAATTCTGCTGGCACTGTAGGGTTAATGGCAATACTCTGGGAAAGTTCTGGCACTAAAATTATTAATAGAACATTCTGCTGGCACTGTAGGGTTAATGGCAATACTCTGGGAAAGTTCTGGCACTAAAGTTATTAATAGAGAATTCTGCTGGCACTGTAGGGTTAATGGCAATACTCTGGGAAAGTTCTTGCACTAAAATTATTAATAGAAAATTCTGCTGGCACTGTAGGGTTAATGGCAATACTCTGGGAAAGTTCTGGCACTAAAATTATTAATAGAAAATTCTGCTGGCACTGTAGGGTTAATGGCAATACTCTGGGAAAGTTCTGGCACTAAAATTATTAATAGAAAATTCTGCTGTCACTGTAGGGTTAATGGCAATACTCTGTGAAAGTGCTGGCACTGTAGGGTTAATGGCAATACTCTTGGCGGGCTAGGCCACACTACTGCGCTTTTAAGTGCGTTGGGATTGCAATCTGATCACGCTAGGGCACCGAGGTGGCTAGAAACGGCCCTGACTACAGCCAAAAAATACAAGAACAAGAGCTCCCCCAAATATTTCTGGGTAATTCCCCCAAACTGGCCAAGCTACCACTGCAACTATCTAAACTAAATAAAATATACCCACAATACACTATTTAAGCCTTTGATATCGCAAAAGGTTCATATAGCGAAATAATCCTGATAAATTTAAATTATTAAGTGTCAGGTTTCCTTTGGGAATATTCCAAACCGACGCCGATATTTCTAACTGATTTCTCTGGGCTTGGCTGCAATATCCTTCAAGTCAAACTGTCAGCTAACACTTCCCAATTCATTTCTAACAACCCATCTCTAGATTGCATAAATCAGAATATCTGTCACAAAACCCATGAAACATCTCTCACCTGATATCTTTAAGGCATGTTAGCGGCAATCCAGAAACAAATTCTAAACACGAGCCAAAAGTCAATCTGTTTCCTTGAACTTTTCTTTTTAACTGCCATTAACAGTACATAGAGCTTTGTACACCCCATCCAATAACTGCCATTAACAGTACATAGAGCTTTGTACACCCCATCCAATAACTACCATTAACAGTACATAGAGCTTTGTACACCCCATCCAATAACTACCATTAACAGTACATAGAGCTTTATACACCCCATCCAATAACTACCATTAACAGTACATAGAGCTTTGTACACCCCATCCAATAACTGCCATTAACAGTACATAGAGCTTTGTACACCCCATCCAATAACTACCATTAACAGTACATAGAGCTTTGTACCACCCATCCAATAACTACCATTAACAGTACATAGAGCTTTGTACCACCCATCCAATAACTACCATTAACAGTACATAGAGCTTTATACACCCCATCCAATAACTGCCATTAACAGTACATAGAGCTTTGTACACCACATCCAATAACTGCCATTAACAGTACATAGAGCTTTGTACACCCCATCCAATAACTACCATTAACAGTACATAGAGCTTTGTACACTCCATCCAATAACTGCCGTTAACATTGGTGAACAATTCGAAGCACGTAAGGTTCACTAACATACCTGTAAGTGATCATATACGGTACCTATGCACGCACCCTCTCTCCAATGAGAATGACCCTAGTTTATGATGGGGACACCCTACGGATCTGATAACAGACAATTTCCACTGGATTCTACACAGTCCTGATAGGATCTCGATATAGATACCGATGGAAATTTAAAACCGAACTATCCTGAGGCCAACGGAGAAACGTCATTGGACAACACACGTCATTGGTCAACACACGTGTCCAAAAAATCCACAAAATCATGATAGAATTTGTATTTTATCTGCCATGTGTTGACCAAGTTTTCTCCATTCTCTATTTTCCTACCTAACGGACAATGTAACACTTGATTTTTTGGGAAGATAAACCACCTGGAACAACCACCTTGAAATTTCCAAAGGTTACGCTTTTAATGAACACTTGTACTACTCTGTACACGATAATATAGAAGACCAGAAAGGCAAATGATCAGAGGTTTCCGGTCTGTAGTCCAGGGGTAAAACAATGTGTTTTAATCTCTATTAAAAACATAAAAGTAAATTCCAGTAGAAAATAAGTAACACAAGTGACACCCTCACTTATATAATATACACAAGTGACACACTCACTTATATAAATATACACAGTGACAACACTCACTATATGAATATACACAAGTGCACACTCAACTTATATGAATATACACAAGTGACACATTCACTTATAGAAATACACAAGTGACCACTCACTATATAAATATACACAGTGACACACTCACTTATATGAATATACACAAGTGACCACCTCACTTATATAAATATACACAAGTGACACACTCACTTATATGAATATACACAAGTGACACTCACTTATATAAATATACACAAGTGACACACTCACTTATATAATATACACAAGTGACACACTCACTTATATGAATATACACAAGTGACACCCTCACTTATATAAATATACAAAGTGACACACTCACTTATATGAATATACACAAGTGACACACTCACTTATATGAATATACACAAGTGACACACTCACTTATATGATATACACAAGTACACCTCACTATATGAATATACCAAGTGACACACTCACTTATATAATATACACAAGTACACACTCACTTATATGAATATACACAAGTGACACACTCACTTTATAAAATAACACAAGTGACACACTCACTTATATGAATTACACAAGTGACACACTCACTTATATGAATATACACAAGTGACACACTCACTTATATGAATATACACAAGTGACACACTCACTTATATGAATATACCAAGTGACACACTCACTTATATGAATAACACAAGTGGACACAACTCACTTATATGAATATACACAAGTGACACACACTCACTTATATGAATATCACAAGTGACACACTCACTTATATGAATATACACAAGTGACACACTCACTTATAAAATATACACAGTGACACACTCACTTATATGAATATACACAAGTGACACACTCACTTATATGAATATACACAAGTGACAACCTCACTTATATAAATATACAAGTGACACCTCACTTATATGAATATCCACCAGTGACACACTCACTTATATGAATATACACAAGTGACAAACTCACTTATATGAATTACACAAGTGACACTCACTTATAGAATTACACAAGTGACAAACTCACTTATTGAATATACACAAGTGACACCACTCACTTATATGAATATACACAAGTGACACACACTCACTTATATGAATATACACAAGTGACAAACTCACTTATATGAATATACACAAGTGACACACTCACTTATTGAAATATACACAAGTGACAAAACTCACTTATATGAATATACACAAGTGACACACTCACTTATATGAATATCACAAGTACACATCACTTATATGATATACACAGTGACACACTCACTTATATGAATATACACAAGTGACAACTCACTTATATGAATATACACAAGTGACACACTCACTATATGAAATACACAAGTGACACACTCACTTATATGAATATACACAAGTGACACACTCCTTATATGAATATACACAAGTGACACACATTCACTTATATAAATATACACAAGTGACACACTCACTTATATGAATATACACAAGTGACAACACTCACTTATATGAATATACACAAGTGACCACATTCACTTATATAAATATACACAAGTGACCCACTCCTTATATGAATATACACAGTGACACATTCACTTATATAATTACAAGTACACTATATTACACAAGTGACACATTCACTTATATAAATATACACAAGTGACACACTCACTTATATGAATATACACAAGTGACACATCACTTATATAAATAACACAAGTGACACACTCACTATATGAATATACACAAGTGACACTTCACTTATATAAATATACACAAGTGACAAATCACTTATATGAATATACACAATGACATTCACTTATATAAATATAACAAGTGACAACTCACTTATATGAAAACACAGTGACACACTCACTTATGAATATACACAAGTGACACACTCACTTATTGAATATACACATGTGTAACACTACTTATATAATATACACAAGTGACACACCTCACTTATATGAAATACACAAGTGACCACCTCACTTATATGAATATCACAAGTGACACACTCACTTATTAAAATATAACAAGTGACACACTCACTTATATGATATACAAGTGAACACTCACTTATATGAATATACACAAGTGACACACTCACTTATATGAATATACCAAAGTGACAAACTCACTTATATGAATATACACAGTGACACACTCTTATAAATACACAGTGACACACTCACTTATATAATATACACAAGTGACACACTCACTTATATGATAATACACAAGTGACACACTCACTTATATGAATATACACAAGTGACACACTCACTATATAAATATACACAAGTGACACACTCACTATATAAATACACAAGTGACACACTCACTTATATAATATGCGCAAGTGACACACTCACTTATGTGAAATAAATACACAAGTGACACACTCACTTATAGAATATACAACAAGTGACACACTCACTATGTGAATATACACAAGTGACACCACTCACTTATGTGAATATACACAAGTGACCACTCACTTATGTGAATATACACAAGTGACACACTCACTTATGTGAATATACCACAGTGACACACTCACTTATGTGAATATACACAAGTGACACCTCACTTATGTGAATATACCAAGTGACACACTCACTTATTGTATACACAAGTGACACCTCAATTATACGAATAATCGATAATAAATCTAGATAAACCCCCGGACTTCTGTATACATAAAAAACAAAAAAACCCTCCCCACAGTATAATTATCTGGGAATAGGAGCTGCAATATCACTATGGTAAGTTATCCACTGCCATATATCCCCTCCTCTCCCCTCCTCACCTCTGTACACGCACACCTGTGTATAAGACACCGCGCACCTGTGTATAAGAAACACGCGCCTGTGTATAAGATTGGGGCTGCTTCGTTGGTCAAGGTGAGGCCAGTGAAAGAACACAACCTGGATCATGAAACTTTGTAGTTAGTTTGCGGCTTATAAGGCAATTTGCTCCTTTAATCTTTGTCTGGAAGCAGAATTAGGTGTTTTCACACGTAACGATAAAGCACCAACACCGACGGATCCGGAAATCTGCAGTCCTGAGTGTTCTCCCTATACGATTTTGCTGCCACTGACAGTGATTCGTCGGGACGATTAATTGTGGCGAACGGTCGTTGGGGCGAAAAATTCCTTATCCTTATTGGATTGGGGAACTAGAGAGTTGAGGTTTGTACACCTGGCCTTGTTGATGATCTGCCGGTTCGGATTAGTAACAAGGTCCAACCAAACACTACTATACACAAACAATTGTCGGTGAGCCCACATGCACGGTGCGTCAACCCATAAAATTGGAAGTATTTACGGCTTTATGGCTCCAGAATGTTAAATCACGTGCGCTGCGCTTTTCACCATTTTGTACATTCTAGGGAAATGACACAATCCCCCTGTTCCTATTGGATTCCCTTGTCACGTACCAACTCCCCACATGTTTCAGATGATTAAGATACGGTGACCTTGGAAATGACTTTGTGATTGGTGTGAAATGATGGGATGACCTTGTACTGCAATGTGCATGTTCCTCTGCTGGCAGTAACTGGTTCTTTCTGTCCCTTTTCCTATAAATGTTATTGGGGTTAGATAAAATTCTGAGAGTTTTCATGGGACGACGGATTTTATGCAGACGTTTTCTGTGCTTCCGATACCGCAGTAAATCCGGCGTCAGTTTATAGAAAGAAACCTTAAAGCAGTATTTATGCTATCGCCAAAAAGATGTTCGTTCTGATGAATCGCCATTACACCAGATGGCAACCTACGGAAAAGCGTGTGCGGTTTCCCGTGCCTTACGTCTGATTGCGCTGCGATCGGGAAAGAAATGGTGATCACATGCGTTCTCAAATGTGGATCATAGCGCACTTAGGGCCCTATTTATAAAAGATCGGTATCGTTATCGTAAAATACTGATCGTTATCGTAAAATAACGACCAGTTTTTACCGATAACGGCCGTTATTTACCGATAACGACCGGTATTTACCAATAACGACCGGTATTTAACGATATTTTACGATAACGATACCGATCTTTTATAAATAGGGCCCTTAGTGTGGCCAGGCCAATTAGGAACCACAATTGTGTGCCTTTTAACACGCGTTGGGTGCGTGTTAAAAGGCGCACAATGGTGTTTCCTAATTGGCCTGGCCACACTAAGGGCCCTATTTATAAAAGATCACCTGAACCGTAACAACTTATCGTCCATCATTCCCGGGCTGGATGACTCCATAATAATACGATAATTAAAAACCTTTTCTCTGTCACAGAGAAGGGAGCGACATTGCAGTGAATGGCCTCCAGATGGAGACTCCTTATCGGACTGGGTAGAGGGTTCCACTTGGGGCTGCATGACGGAGAATCTTGTTCCAAAGGGTTTGATTCTGGGAATGGTAAAGTATTAGATCCTGTAGATCTGATGCTGTGGGAGATATTGTATCTTTCAAATAACCCAACCCTAGAATGACAGTAAAAAATAAAACTTGTCACGCACATTCCGTAATATTAGCAACCGTAGATCAGGCGAGCTCACCTCTCGTATTCTGTAGTTGACGAGTGGAAATCGGACAGGAGACTGCCGAGGGAATGAGGGCTGCTCAGTAATTTAAGGCATTGTGAATCTCACCAGTTCAAGGCTTTGGGGGGCAAGAGGCTAAATAAAAACGTTGTTTTGGGGTCGACCTTTTAAATGGGTAAACACGGTGTGGGGGACTTTTTGTCCCAACCAAGCATTTGCTACTAGCAAGCGTTCACCCGGGACAAATACATTTTGGGTGCGGCGATAGTGGCCACGGTGACAGTTCGTGTGACCGATCGTGCGGTCTCATCAGGTTTTTGCCACCAGAGCAACATTTTGAATGCTGCCCATATTGTACTGCTAGTGCGCCACCGCAAACCAGGGTTAGGTGTGTGTGTGGCTTAAACATTTGGTATTTTTAATCGCACATTACAGCGGTATTTATACAGTTCCTCAAAAAGACATTTATCTATCCCATAATTCCTGCACTTTTTCTGTTATCAGGGGTGGAGCATTTTGCTCATATTGCCTCATTAGAGAGACACCCCTGTCTCATAGGAACTGCGATTTACGGACAGACCAATTGTCCAATCTGGACGGACGGGCAAACAAGCTCAGTCCGGAGCCTCACCCCGCGCCGCGATATTTCAGGCAACTGGCCGATCCACATTACTATCGCCCGAAACGCCTGAAAATATCGTATGGTGTGTTTAATGTTCATGAAATAATTATTCAAGATTTCCACCAATCTCCGTTAATGGAACTGGAGCGTTCGGTTTTCCCTTTAAGATAAACATTCAACGTACCAGATCTGGTCATTTATCAGACACAAGTCAATATAATGAATGAGGGAAAACCAGAGGGAAAGGACCATCCCCCAAGGCGATGGCTCCCCCAGCTGCATAGAGATATTTGTAGGAGAGGATTGGGTTTCAGGAGAAGGTCACAGATGAACTCTCCCCTCGCCCATGAGCTGCGGATATAATCTCTTGTGGTTGGGAAGTCTGGGGAATTTTCTCTCTCGTTATTCTATATCCAGAAACACAAGGACAACCGATCACTGTAACAGCAACACGGAATGAAATTCATTCCCATTTTATCAATAATCTTCATACAACTGACTTGGACATTTAATTTAACTTTTAAGGGCTAGGCCACACTAGAGATTTTTTTTTGCGATTTCGCAGGAGATTTTGGTTAGAATGGAAATCCTGGGAACGCAAAAATACCCCCGATTTCCGATTGTGTTTTGCGTGCACCATTTTTTTTTACACAATCGCATGCGTTTTCTCATTGAAAATAGTAAAATCGCATGCGACAATGAGCCAGAAACACACATTCAATCACGTTCGATAACGAGCGCGCTGCGTGCACGATTCTGGTGCGTTGTCGTGTGGCCTCACCTGCTTTACCAGGAAGACTCACTAATTTGAAAGGTTCGCCCTTAAGCCTTGTACACATGGAAGATTTGGCACTGACCCGCGACCATTGAGCACGTTCACGCATGTGACGAACGGCTGTTTTTTGTCCAATAACGTGTGTATGCGTTTGGTCCGAACGCATACACACGTGATTTTGTGGTCGGTCAGTGCAAAGTCCGCATGTATGTACCAAGCCTACTGTGGACAGTAGCATGTTCTTGTAAGTGTAGATGTTTGTACACGTGTTTCTGACTTGGCCTATGTGAATATAGTGCCCAGCGTTCACACTTACACTATTGATGTTGGTGCAAATAAAGTGACAGATTTATGCTTCTTTCTCTGTAAATCAGGAATTTATTTAGTGATCAGACCTCATTACACGTTCGATCCCTGACGTTGCATTGGCCTCATGGACGATTAGGACGATTTTACTTACCCGACTGTGCGATCCCATAACATTACGACGATCCTGCCAGAACCGCCTTTCCCGTTATTCTATATGACCACATGCGATCGCAAATCCGATCGCAAAGAACAACAGGAAAGGCGGATCCAGCTGGATCGGTCTAATATCGTGAATTGCTTGGTCGTAAGTAAAATTGGTCCTAATGTGTGGCCACTGGCCATCTTTACCTCGCCAGACTTCCCACCTTGCCAAAATTTATTTCAGGAAGGGTACCTACCCCCTGAAGCCCCACCCCAAGCTTATGTATAATCCATGCATACAGACACACATACAGTCACACACACTCTACAACAAGTCATGTCCCCATTAAGTGTTTTCTGTCACTTGTTAAACTCTAAAAACTCTGACATCATCGTTCTCCGTCACTCTAATTGGACACATTCCAGGAAGCCCCTTGATATCAGGTACAAGTGACACCTGTCTTGACACACCTGGCTGATAGACGCCTGTCTTGACACCTGGCTGATAGACGCCTGTCTTGACACCTGGCTGATACGCCTGTCTTGACACCTGCTGATAGACGCCTGTCTTGACACCTGGCTATAGACACTGTCTGACACCTGCTGATAGACGCCTGTCTTGACACCTGGCTGATAGACGCCTGTCTTGACACCTGCGGATAGACGCCTGTCCTTGACACCTGGCTGTATACGCCTGTCTTGACACCTGGCTGATAGACTCCTGTCTTGACACCTGGCTGATAGACACCTGTCTTGACACCTGCTGATAGACGCCTGTCTTGACACCTGGCTGATAGACCCTGTCTTGACACCTGGCTGATAGACGCCTGTCTTGACACCTGGCTGATAGACGCCTGCTTGACACCTGGCTGATAGACGCTGTCTGACACCTGGCTGATAGACGCCTGTCTTGACACCTGGCTGATAGACGCCTGTCTTGACACCTGGCTGATAGACGCCTGTCTTGACACCTGGCTGATAGACGCCTGTCTTGACACCTGGCTGATAGACGCCTGTCTTGACACCTGGCTGATAGACCCTGTCCTTGACACCTGGCTGAGATAGACGCCTGTCTTGACACCTGGCTGATAGACGCCTGTCTTGACACCTGGCTGATAGACACCTGTCTTGACACCTGGCTGATAGACACCTGTCTTGACACCTGGCTGATAGACGCCTGTCTTGACACCTGGCTGATAGACGCCTGTTCTTGACCCCTGGCACGCCGAAATTCGATTCTCATGGGGAAGCGGATCCCAAGCACGGAGAAATGGTGGCAGTGTGGTGTAGCCCTTTATGGTAAACCTGCTAATTACCGTAATGATAACACGCTGTTTTCTGGCCCATGGAGCAGTGATTGTGCTGCAAGCCACCAGAAGACACATCCTTGAAATTTCACATGGGGATGTTTAAAGGGATTTTTTGGTTGACTCACTGACTAAGCCGCCTCCTTACTTGGAAGCCACCTTGTTTTGATTTTGAAGCATCTCTGTGTATCACAAGCCCATTGTGGGACATACAATCGTGGGCCAACCTGCGACTATAGGACGAACACCCGTCTCGGCCCAGTATAGTTTAATGTATGGGCAGCTCGTCTGCATGGATCTATAGGAACATACCCTTGATTTACCCTTGATTTACCAGCATACCCGATCGCCAGTTCAGTTGGCACCCACACCATACATTATTTTTGCCCGACCGAACGATACGCGGTAATTTCGGTTGGTTGGCTGAAAATATGTATACTGTGTACCCAGCCTTAAGCTTTACATTTAAAGGAAACATTAAGGTCCTACAGACTTTCTAGTATCGGTAGATCTATAGCGCTTGGTGGGGATGTTTTATGTCCTTGATACTGAACGAATGTCCATGACAAATTGATATTCACTGAATCGGCCGTTCATCTTCAGTTGAGTCGCAGGTTGTCGCCCAATCACACGTCTGTAGGGACCTTTAGGATAAATCCCATTTGTACTTGATTTATAACCAGAAATGGTTCATTATTGTAACTGTCTATGTGATGTTTCCACAAGAAATACAGCAGGTATGATTGGTTAGGGCATGTCCAACCGTCCCATACAATGTCATAACCCTTCGCCAGCACCAAAACCCCTGGCATTCCTCTACACATATTTCATCCTGTGTCTTCCGTCCTCTTTCCAGTTGTTGCCACCTCATCTGTAGGAGCTTGATATGAGCTTGCACATGATCAGAGGAAAGTCAGTCATTGGCTATGAGGTCACCCCCACAGTCGTATTTAACGGATGCTCAGGGAGGAAGATGGAAGGAGACAAGAGCCAGTGAAATAGACTGGTAACTGCAGGCTGAATATCTGGAATGCTGGGCAGTATGTTCTAATGCGAGGCTAAGTTTCAAGGGTGGAGAAGATAAATATGACATTTTGCGGGAGGGCTGGACTTGCCCTTTAAATCCTCAGTCTCTGTGTTAAAAGGCGATTATGTCCTATCAATACAAAGCTTTTCAGCAAACAAGGATCTGTAGAAAGTCTTAATGCAGCCAAATGTTCCCATAAACTATCCATGCGGCGTGTTAATAGTTATGCAGAGATTTGTAGATGAGCAAAAAGGGATCTGAAAAGGGAAACTGGACCTTCTGTTTTTCATCTTCAAATTCGTGCATTTCACAGCCAATCAGTGGAGTTCACTTTCATTAAGACCATGCGAGGCAACAGGCGTGATGTCGAGGTCATGAATGAAACGTTGGTGTGTGAAGCAGGTGAATGGTTTCAGCGATCTATTAACAAGCTTTTATCCTCAGAGTATAATAGAAGGAAAGTCCAATACTAAGATAACAATTCCAATGCAGTGGCTGATGGTTTTCTTGTTCCCCCACAGCACAGAGGCACGTTCTGGTGTACATAGAGGATGCACTCGCCCAACTCCTGGTGAACAAGGATGAAGTCGAACAGAGCAACATCCCCAATTTTTTTGCAGAGTAGTGAGTATTCACACATTATACCAACAACCCCTAAACATGCTGTAACGTCATATCTATAGAATCCATGGTCACTAGATTGTGGCTAAAACCATGCTACAGAAACCAACGTTACTGAACACCGCGACTTCCTTAACTGGTAACTGTGGTCTCCATATAGTGTCTTCTTTGGAAAGAACTATCGAATACCTTTCAAACAAGCAATGGTGATGTATCTAGCTGCTGTGGATCATAAGTTTACGCTTGTAATAACAGTTCCTGGTCTGACTCTTGTGCAGTGTCAGACTGACTGCTGGGGCCCACCAGTTAATGTGAGACCAGGGGCCCATCAGGGGAGTTTAGGGGCCCACCTAACATCTCATTATCTATCTTACTCCTAATGAATCCTTTTGTTTAATAAACTGCATTTGTCTCTGCCGTTCTCTGCCCTCTGTATGAACGTCACAGGGGGGCGAGTGGTAAACTGAATAATTACACCTCTACAGACTAAAGGGAGGTGATTGTTGGAGTGTAAATTGGGAATAATCTCAATACATGGCAAACAGAACTGTGACTTGAATTTGCAATGAAAGTTGCAATCATGTGTCCACCTTTCGGCTGTGTAACACACATATGATAGACTTCCTGGTGTGGTATATTGGTTGATCGGATTGAAATTTCACTGGGAATTTTGGCGCTGTGTCGGGCATCATTGATGATCCAGCCTGGCGGATGTGTCCTTACACGTTGTGCGTTGTGAGTTGGGCCCTGCGATCGCACTTGTGTACGAAGCTTTGAGAATTGGTTTAAAATCCTATAACTTTTAGTTGTACTTGACCCTGAATATTTTGCCCAGTTGCCCTTGTTTTCTGTGATATTAGTTCTCAGCTGATTTCCTGCACCCCCTTAGGGCCGCTCACGCCCCCTTTCTTTCCCACACGAGCCTACTGTGTTGACGGATTTCAGGTCCCTTGTTGATGTTCCTGGTTACGTAATTCACCTTGAGGACATTTAATGATCTGTAGTTTACACATGGCACTAAGAAGAGAAAAATGGCTTCCTTTGTTTCTTGTGCTCCTGAACTTGGGAAGGAATTGAATTCTCTGTACCGTTCCGATCTCTGGCAGGCGTCCAAGCTTTGTTCTGAATGGGAAGAGTTTGCCAGAAGTTGAAGCCAGAATCTCTTCCTCGCTTTCAGGCCCAGTATTTTTCTCTTGTATTTGTTTCGGAGAAGTTTAGGATTGAAATCATTAGAGTCACTAGAACTAGCAGCTTAGTTGATTTAGGAGAAATAATTCAAAATAAAGCTTTAAATTACATTGTTGTCTCTGTCATGCAAACATACATTTGTTTGATATAAAAGCAATGCCTTAAAGGATAACTAAACTCTAAAATGTATCTTTTTAAAAATAGAATGTATCTGGGACAGGGAGGTTGGATTGATTGTTCCTACCTCTTAATATAGTTTCGTAGAGGAGTTACACCTATAGTTTTCATCTGCCAGGTTAGTGACCTGGGCCTTCCTGTATTAAAGATAGGGCGTGAAGCACTCAGGAAGCCTGGCAGAAGTAGTTTTCTTTGTGCTGCCGATCCCGTGGAAATGTTTAAAGAAGTAGAAAGCACCAATCCAACCTCCCTGCCCCTTTTCATTTTCACTGTTATACGCACTTTATTCCTCCTTTATGACGTCAGAATACAGATGAACAAATTCCATGAATTATGGAAATGATATGCAAATGTGCAAATGCCCAATAAATATTCAGTTCTTTAGTAGGAAATGTTCACATAAACTCCAGAAGATCATCAGTACTCACAGCGGACTTTTCCAAATCTTATCTTTATTGTAACATCAGATATTTAAAAAAGGATTCAAAGCTCCTCACTGCAGGGATTAGCCTGACTCCATATCAAGCCATACTCAGCCCCATCCCCCACCCCCCGCCATATTGGAAAACCTTTTATAATAGATGACAAACATTCCTTGGACACTCCCCCTCTGAGTTTCGTCCGTCAGTCTCTCTGTACGTTAGGCTCCCCTAAGACAAACATAAGAGACACTGACGGACAGAACTCGGAGGGGGAGTGTCGAAGGAGGGTCCTGACATCATTGTTTGTAGAGGGAGAACATCAAGGGTCCTAAAACCGAGATCTGAGGGACCCCCACACTTAAACAGGGTACACAACATACAATAAATCTGACTGACCAACATTTCAGTGTTTCGGTTGGTTGGGCCAAATTACTGGATGTGTTTTGCGGCCAGACGCGACCGATGTCCAACCATTCGTTTGTCAGAATTAAAACCGATTGTGTGGTCCTCTGCACACCTCATGATAGGTCACCGCTAACTGACCTTCCCGACTGACAGTCCTTCCTCCAGGCTGACAGGTCGGAGGAAGGATTGTATGGTGTGTACCCACCTTAAGTGGAACTTGAGAGTTCTACCCCATAATAGCTAGTGCTGCGGTAAGATGCTTCTTGTAGCCATCTACCAGTCTATCAGTCTATCAGTCTGCCAGTCTACCAGTCTATCAGTGTACCAGTCTACCAGTCTATCAGTCTACAAGTCTACCAGTCTACCAGTCTACCAGTCTACCAGTCTACCAGTCTATCAGTCTACCAGTGTACCAGTCTATCAGTCTACCAGTCTATCAGTCTACCAGTCTACCAGTCTACCAGTCTATCAGTCTACCAGTCTACCAGTCTATCAGTCTACCAGTCACAGTCTATCAGTCTAACAGTCTAACAGTCTCAGTCTACCAGTCTATCAGTCTACCAGTCTAACAGTCTACCAGTCTCTGACATCAGTCTGAGTAAAGTTTGCCCCACACCTCAGTGTAGATTCTTACTGACTACCTTTCCATTCCCATGGAAGCCATACTTAAAGGTATCTATAGTCAAATCTAATTTTGATCAATCACCAATAAAAGTTTGTTTATGGTAATACATGCAAAAACACATACCCCCCAACCTCATACAGGTACACACACCTACTACCACCCTTCCCTTTCCATGGCAGCCATATTTAAAGGGTAACTATAATTTAAAAAACAATTTTAACAAATTATCAAACAAGTTTTTTTTTTTTAAACCCCAACCTGACCCAGGTACACACACCTCTGACCTACACTTCCATTTCCAAGGCAGCCATACTTAAAGGTAACTATAGTCAAAAACAAATTTTGACCAATAATCAAAAAAGTTTTTTTTTTACCCCCCAATGTGGCACAGTTACACACTGACCTACCCCTCCATTACTGTGGCAGCTATACTTAAAGGGTAACTAAAGTCCAAAAATTTTGTCCAACCATCAAAAAATTAATTTTTTTTAACCCCCAACCCGACACAGGTACAAACACCTACTGAATTACCCATTCATTCATGTGGCCAGCCATTTTAAAGGGTAATATAGTTAAAAAAACACATTTTGACCATTCATCAAAACAGTTAGTCTTTTATCCCCCAACCTGGCACGAATACACACACCAACTGACCTACCTTTATGCATGTGACATATTTAAAGGGTAAGTAAAAAAACAACAATGTCCTCATCATTGGCATTATAGCTTTAAATCTGCAGCACAAACACACACATTCCCTCCAAATGTGGTCTTTCAGCCAAATCAAAGTTTATACTTGTATTGTAATATGTCGGCTATTGGGGCTGTGTGTAGAGGGATCTTTATGACAATGTGTGTACCCAGCTTTATTGTAAAGAACATTTATCTAACTTGCCATTCATTCAATGATGTTGGTTTGGCAGCGCTCTGATTGGCTGACTTATGAGAAATGTCTTGGTCAAAGCATCAGTAATAAAAAGGATTCCCTGTTTGTACTATTGTTAACCTTGCTCAGAAGGGGGTAAATAATATAGAGGTTGGGGTGCTGCAATGTCATTATCTTGAATGTAAGTTGGATTTCACAATAGGCTCAGGTAAATAAAGTAAAACTTGCCATACATGTTCTCTTAACTGCTACTATAATAGACTTGGTATGTGCTGATTTTACTACAAATGGATTTCAGGCCGTCATTACTCACATGGCAATTCTATTCAGGGTGAGCGTTTCCTTAAAGACTTAAAATGTTTTCACATTCATCATCAAAGGCATGAAAGTGTTGGTTAGGATACTACCATGTGCTTTCCATTCAAGACTTTAATGCCACATGCACCAAAATAGCACAAGTGTTTACACAATTCTCATATTTTTCTCAAGCCACAATATAATTATCTGGATCCTTTTGTGTTTTAAAAGTCAGCCAGTCATTTAGCTACGACCTGTGTATTATTAAGGGGGTTTAATGGGAGGATAGTGCTCCTTTAATTAGGCCAACAATAGTATAATCAGGAAATAATTAACAGTTTTATTAATTGCAGCTTTGACCACAAGTAATTCAGCTAGTTGGAGATCTGTATGTTGGTCATACATCAAATAGATATTAGGTCAAAACTATGTTTTATCTTCTAATGATGTTAGTAAGTATTGCGGTTGAAGACATAATGTCCATCTATCCGACCTTTGTACCCTACCCATAATGTCTGTATAACAGTTACATATAACCATAGTATTGGAGGTTGTATAAAGACATCACGTCCATCTAGTCCAACCTTTATACCCTACCCATAATGTCTGTAACAGTTACATAGTAACATATTATTGGAGGTTGTATAAAGACACACATCCATCTAGTCCACCTTTATACCCCTACCCATAATGTCTGTAAACAGTTACATAGTACCATAGTATTGGAGGTTGTATAAAGACATACGTCCATCAGTCCAACCTTGATACCCTACCCATAATGTCTGTATAACAGTTACACAGTAACATAGTATTGGAGGTTGTATAAAGACATACTCCATCTAGTCCACCTTTATACCCTACCCATATGTCTGTTAACAGTTACATAGTAACATAGTATTGGAGGTTGTATAAAGACATACGTCCATCAGTCCAACCTTTATACCCTAACCCATAATGTCGGTCTAACAGTTACATAGTAAACATAGTATTGGAGGTTGTATAAAGACATACGTCCATCTAGTCCAACCTTTATACCCTACCCATATGTCTGCATAACAGTTACATAGTAACATAGTATGGAGGTTGTATAAAGACATACGTTCATCTAGTCCAACCTTTATACCCTACCCATAATGTCTGTATAACAGTTACATAGTAACATAGTATTGGAGGTTGTATAAAGACATCCGTCCATCTAGTCCAACCTTTATACCCTACCCATAATGTCTGTATAACAGTTACATAGTAACATAGTATTGGAGGTTGTATAAAGACATACGTCCCATCTAGTCCAACCTTTATACCTACCCATAATGTCTGTATAACAGTTACATAGTAACATATTATTGGAGGTTGTATAAAGACACACGTCATCTAGTCCAACCTTATACCCTACCCATATGTCTGTTAACAGTTCATAGTAACATAGTATTGGAGTTGTATAAAGACATACGTCCATCTAGTCCAACCTTTATACCCTACCCATAATGTCTGTATAACAGTTACACACAGTAACATATATTGGAGGTTGTTAAAGACATACGTCCATCTAGTCCAACCTTTATACCCTACCCTAATGTCTGTATAACGTTACATAGTAACATAGTATTGGAGGTTGTATAAAGACATACGTCCATCTAGTCCAACCTTTATACCCTACCACATATGTCTGTCTAACAGTTACATAGTAACATAGTATTGGAGGTTGTATAAGACTACGTCCATCTAGTCCAACCTTTATACCCTACCCATAATGTCTGCATAACAGTTACAAGTAACATAGTATTGGGGTTGTATAAAGACATACGTTCATCTAGTCCAACCTTATCCCTACCCTAATGTCTGTATAACAGTTACATAGTAACATAGTATTGGGGGTTGTATAAAGACATCCTCCATCTAGATCCAACCTTTATACCCTACCCATATGTCTTATAACAGTTACATAGTAACATAGTATTGGAGGTTGTATAAGACATACGTCCGTCTAGTCCAACCTTTATACCCTACCCATAATGTCTGTATAACGGTTTTCATAGTAACATAGTATTGGTGGTTGTATAAGGCATACGTCCATCTAGTCCAACCTTTATACCATACCCATAAATGTCTGTATAACAGTTACATAGTAACATAGTATTGGAGGTTGTATAAAGACTACGTCCGTCTAGTCCAACCTTTTACCCTACCCATAATGTCTGTATAACGGTTACATAGTACATAGTATTGGTGGTTGTATAAGGACATACGTCCATCTAGTCCAACCTTTATACCTCCCCATAATGTCTGTAATACAGTTACATAGTAACATAGTATGTGGTTGTATAGGACATACGTCCATCTAGTCCAACCTTTATACCCTACCCATAAGTGTACTGATAAACAGTTACATATTAACATAGTATTGAGGCTGTATAAGACATACATCCATCTAGTCCAACCTTTATACACTACACCATAATGTCTGTATAACAGTTACATATTAACATAGTATTGGAGGTTGATAAAGACTACTCCATTAGTCCAACCTTTATACCACTACCTATATGTCTGTATACAGTTACATAGTAACATAGTATTGGGTATAAAGACATACGTCCATCTAGTCCAACCTTTATACCCACTACCCATAATGTCTGTCTAACAGTTACATAGTAACATAGTATTGGAGGTTGTAAAAGACTACGTCCTCTAGTCACCTTTATACCCTACCCATAATGTCTGTATAAACTGTTACATAGTAACATAGTATTGGAGTTGTATAAAGACATACGTTCCTACTAGTCCAACCTTTATACCCTACCCATATGTCTGTATAACAGTTTACATAGTAACATAGTATTGGAGGTTGTATAAAGACATACGTCCATCCAGTCCAACCTTATACCCCTACCCATAATGTCGTATAACAGTTACCTAGTAACATAGTATTGGAGGTTGTATAAAGACATACGTCCATCTGTCCAACTTTATACCCTACCCATAATGTCCGTATACAGTACATATTCCATAGTATTTAAGGTTGAATATGTCCACAGTCCTCACTGTAAAGAAACCTTTCCTAACCTGAAGATGAAACTTCTTTTCTTCCAACCTTAAAGGATGTCCACGTGTCCTCTGATATGACCTATTAGTGAACAATGCACCAGAGAGTTCATTGTATGGCCCATTAATATATTTGTATAAGGTTTCATGTCCCTAGACAACCGTCGCTTCTTCCAATGTAAACACTTTGCGACTGACTTTTAATCCAGGCAGTTGAATGTTGGGAGGTTAATCACATATTGTGAGTCAATCAGTGACCACAGAAGACAAAGACTTAATTCTCTGTGATCCTGTTATTGAAAGGGAAAAGAATGTGGCGATGAAAGTTTCATACACATGTGCGATCGCGGTCCCCAATAATTATAATATATATAATATAATAAAATAATTGGCCTGTGTATGGGCCCTTATTGGCCAAATCGGCCGCTCGTTCGGAGACTCGACGCCGGTCAGGCAAACAACCCGACTGAACTTCGTTTCGGCTGATAAAGTTCCCTACACTGGCCGATTATCGCCCGAAATAGACATTCGGTCCGGAACCCACGAACGCACGTGTGTACGAACCTTAAGGGTTTCCTCCTTATCTCTAGTATAATTTAATGGGAGGTTGGAGTCCCTGTAATACCATATCTATATCCACAGCTCTTCTCTGGCCCCCTCCTTCTCCTCTCCCCCTGCTGTACGGTAGAGATGGGTGTATTGGAGGGGACTAGGGATGGCCGGGTTCGCCAGATTTTTCCGGATTTTTCCGCCTTCTGAACTTCCGATTCGCGGATTTTTAGTATTTTCGAAAATTTTCAAAATTACAAAAAATCTCGTAATTTGAGGGTATTTTTTCGTTTAATGGGTCCGCTCGCGGATTTTCGATTTTCAAAATTTTTCGATAAATTCGCGGATCCTCGAGCGTGGATCGGATTTTGCGTAGTTCGGACATCTCTAGAGGGGATGATTTGTCCTTTGTCCACAACCACATTCTTTAGTAGCTCCTATCAGATCACGTACCCGTGGAGGAAGGGGTCGATCTTTCCCTCATGAAATATATACATATTTTGGACTTTCTGAAAACCGTTTTCTTGGCGAGAATACAACCGTCGCCTTATATAAAATTTTAGGTATAAATTATTTCAGGGTCACGGGTACCTTTCCTGCCATCGGGCCATTTCCATCCAGGTAGAGACATCTGGCAACTCTGGATGTCACCTTGTGCTTGTCAAACATTCCTTCTTCTCCAGTAATGCTGGGCCATAGACTAGGCAGACGTTAGATAGATTAGACTTTTGTTTCTAGTGAACGTCTATCGATTTAATCAATACTGATAGATATTCGGGATGGAGGTTCATTCCTGGGACCAGGGAAGAGTGTCTGGGTAAGGTCAGTACATAGTGTATAGACCTTATGTCTATTCTCCATGACTCGGGCTGTAGCTCTTCTCTTGTAATTTGCCTTCAATCTTTATTTATTTTCCAAAGCCAATCTCCGTTTTCTACACATGGACAATTTTCATTATTGTGAAATTAATGAGGCCGACACTTCCCTAACAAGAAATGTTTTACGTTATAAGCAAATCCAAGACCCACCCAGAAGTCCTTGTTGGATATTTATTATCTGAGATACTTGCAGGTGCCACAGTTTCTTAAAAACTCTCCTGTCCACCTGTTCAGCTGACTGTGTGTCGATTTTTCGCATTTCCTATGGTTTACCTACAAAGAACAGAGAAAGGTTTTCTAAATAGAAGCTGTCAGACTCCTTAAATGATTGACCCAGGACGACCCTTAATTCTAAACTCTCATCACAAATGGTTTTAGGGATTTGGATCAATAGGGGTCCAACAACCCATCACAACTGTCTGCTCTACACAAAGGGCTTTGCAGTATTTTCTGTCAAATGTAAGTATCACAACACAGATTCAAATAGATTTCCCAGCTGTCCTCCTCGTTTGAGACTTGATTAGAGAAAAATACTCAATAAACACAGAAGGATTTTAAATATACACAAGTGACACACTCAACTTTTATTAAATATACACAAGTGACACACCACTTATATGAATATACACAAGTGACACACTCACTTATATGAATATACACAAGTGACACATTCACTTATATAAATATACACAAGTGACACACTCACTTATATAAATATACACAAGTGACACACTCACTTATATGAATATACACAAGTGACACACTCACTTATATAAATATACACAAGTGACACACTCACTTATATGAATAACACAAGTGGCCACAATCACTTATTAAATATACACAAGTGACACATCACTTATATAATATACACAAGTGGACACACTCACTTATATGAATATACACAAGTGACACACTCACTTATATGAAATATACACAAGTGACACACTCACTTATATGAATATACACAAGTGACACACTCACTTATATGAATATACACAAGTGACACACTCACTTATATGAATATACACAAGTGACACACTCACTTATATGAATATACACACAAGTGACACACTCACTTTATGAATATACACAAGTGACACACTCACTTATATGAATATACACAAGTGACACACTCACTTATATAAAAGATACACAAGTGACACACTCACTTATATGAATATACACAATGACACAACTCATTATATGAATATACACAAGTGACACACTCACTATATGAATATACACAAGTGACAACTACTATATGATTACAAAGTGACCATCCTTATATGAATATCACAAGTGACCACACTCACTTATAGAATATACACAAGTGGACACACTCACTTATATGAATATACACAGTGACACACTCACTTATATGAATATACACAAGTGACACACTCAATTATATAAATACACAAGTGACACACTCACTTATATGAATATACCAAGTGACACACTCACTTTATGAATATACACAAGTGACAAACTCACTTATATGATATTACACAAGTGACACACTCACTATATGAATATACACAGTGACACACTCACTTATATAAATATACACAAGTGACACACTCACTTATATGAATATACACAAGTGACACACTCACTTATATGAATATACACAAGTGACAAACTCACTTATATGAATATACACAAGTGACACACTCACTTATATGAATATACACAAGTGACACACTCACTATATGAATACACAAGTGACAAACTCACTTATATGAATATACACAAGTGACACACTCATTATATGAAATACACAAGTGACACACTCACTTATATGAATATACACAAGTGACACACTCACTTATATGAATATACACAAGTGACAAACTCACTTATATGAATATACACAAGTGACACACTCACTTATATGAATATACACAAGTGACAAACTCACTTATATGAATATACACAAGTGACACACTCACTTATATGATATACACAAGTGACACACTCACTTATTGAAAATATACACAAGTGACACACTCACTTATATGAATATACACAAGTGACACATTACTATATAAATATACACAAGTGACACACTCACTTATATGAATATACACAAGTGACACACTCACTTTATATATACACAGGACAACATTCACTTATATAAATATACACAAGTGACACACTCACTTATATGAATATACACAAGTGACACATTCACTATATAAATATACACAAGTGACAAACTCACTATATGAATATACACAAGTGACACATTCACTTATATAAAATATACACAAGTGACACACTCACTTATATGAATATACACAAGTGACAAATTCACTATAGAAATATACACAAGTGACACACTCCACTTATATGAATATACACAGTGACACAATTCACTTATATAAATATACACAAGTGACAAAAACTTATTTGAATATACACAAGTGACACATTACATTATATAAATTACACAAGTGACACACTCACTTATATGAATATACACAAGTGACCACACTCACTTATGAATATACACAAGTGACACACTACTTATGAATATACACATGTGTAACACTCTACTTATATGAATATAACACAGTGAAACACACTCACTTATATGAAGATATTCATATAAGTGAGTGTGTCACTTGTGTATATTTATATAAGTGAATGTGTCACTTGTGTATATTTATATAAGTGAGTGTGTCACTTGTGTATATTCATATAAGTGAGTGTGTCACTTGTGTATATTTATATAAGTGAGTGTCTCACTTGTGTATATTTATATAAGTGAGTGTGTCACTTGTGTATATTCATATAAGTGAGTGTCTCACTTGTGTATATTCATATAAGTGAGTGTGTCACTTGTGTATTTGTGGGAGCACCCGGGCAAGTCAATATAGACAAGCGGACCAGATCTTAACTGAACATGATGTGTCCCATGGGCTAAGGATTCGTACACACATGGGATTGTGTCAATGCGGCCCACAATCATGTGTGTAAGAGGCTTAACTCACGGCCATTACAGGAGGTCAGTATACACATATACACACACATATTTACACATACACACATGTACACATTTATACATGTATACATATTTACACATACACACATTTATAGATACACTCACACATATTTACACATTAACACATATACACATTTATACAGATATACAAACATATTTACACACACACACACACACACACACACATATACATAGCACCAATGACTGCTGCATTGTGAATGAGTTTGTTTCCTAATTCCCTCTGCTACATTACTGTATAACTGACATTAAATACTTATAAGTTGCAGCGAACTATTTAGTGTAAAGAAGAGGAACTTGATCACAGAAAGTGCTGGATATACTATTCTTCTAAGTTCTGACAATCTTTACTAAGCATACAAATATTACTCATGAAGGATCATGGGAAATGTAGTTTAGGTACCATTTGTCCTAGAGGCCTAAAACCGGTGGCTCCTACACTGGACCCATGTACCCGTGACTGGTGCTGCTACAGTAAACATTATTCTGAACCTTTCTAGTTTGATAAATACATAAAAAGACACTAGCGCGTTTTTCCGATGCGCATGCGATTGCGCGTCCATTCGCGTTTTTGGTAACGCATGCGTTCATCATTTTTGGTGCGTTAACGCATGCGTGTCCATAATGCGAAACGCAAAACGAGAACACGAGCGCGAAACACGTGCGCAAACGCGCGAAAAACGTGCTAATGTGGCGATAACGCTCGCGATTTTGTCCGCGATTCCTGTGCGTTGCACTGTGGCCTCACCCCAATAGCTGGAAATTGCTGAAATCACACGAGGAATGTGTTTCAAATGTTCATTAATGTGTCTCACGCTTAAAGGATCTCGTAGTAACGTCTTAACGACATTTAGTTACGTACACATTGAACTAGATAATTAGAACCCATGTTCATTATCAGCTGTAACACGTGTGTGCTCACGCATGCACATACCAGCACAATTTAGTAAGCCAATATGCACAATAAGCCTCATAAACTTAGTTTATAGATAAATAACTGTATTAAAAATAAATAAACATTAACATGAAATATATCACATACATGTTAAGGTCCATACATGGGGACGATACTGTAAGCAAAGTCCATCAAATCGCTCAAAATAGCGAAAACCGGTTTCCATTTTTTCCGGTAAACCGCTCGACAATATCGACACTGACCCTAGTAAGGAAGCAGGACACTGCTCTGGGCTCTGTTAGACATCGCCATCCTGTCACCATGTGGAAAGCTCCAGGACACGTGTTCCTGTCAGCACATGTCAGCACATGTCTCATGTTCACGTCTGCACACCAGAGAGATGAGCACATTTTAACCTTTACATTTGGCAGAATCCGGCTGTTTGCAGTTCTGTAAAACTGATTCATTCAGGGGAAAGTGGAGGTAGGAAATAGGAATAAATAGGGCAGCTAGGTCAGTCTAAAACACACACACAGCACGCCTGAAACTGGGTACACACTGTCCGGATTCATAGCAGATCCCCCTCACTCTGTCGGAAAGACACAAGGAAAGCAGAATGAGCCTGGACCATCGAGGGAAAGTAAAGACACGTATAGGCATGACCCAAGCTATACCCTGGGGTAAGTACCTTGTGTTTTAGGGTAATTAAATGTGCGGAGAGGGTTCAGGAGAGGTAAGTACAACTGTCCTTTATAGTTATAGTTTTTACTGCACCTTGGGTGACCAGATCATCTCTGTGAGCCTCCTGCTAAAATTGCCTGTAAATTCTAAAGGTCAAGGGACAAGCCGTCAGATCCGATAGAATCGTAACGTGAGTAACGCAGAAAAAATTGCTCCCAGGCCAACGAACTTTCACCGTCAGCCTCGGGAACTGACCGAAAATTTCCTGTGGTCCGGATTTCACATATTTTCGAAAATTTTCGAAATTATGAGGATTTCTCGTATCTTCGAGGATTTTTTTTATTTTAATGGGTCCACTCGTAGATTTTCGAATTTTCGAATTTTTTCGAAAATTCGCGGATCCTCGAGCGGACCGAGTATAGGGAGTCCGCCACGTCATACAGATTCTGTTAAATAAAGGCCAATGCTGGTTGCTGATATGTAATAGGAATGCACGGCTGACACACATATGATTTTAGGAATGCTGGTTCATACAAGACTAATTTAGAAAACACACACAGCCTGAATGTAATCAGCCTAAATAAAGAACACAAACATTACTAACTTGTACTAGGCAAATCCTTAACCCAACCCAGGGGTCAAGCTACCTGATCATCTGATTGGGACACATTATTAATAAATGTAATTACAGGGCTGGACTGATTGCATTTCATTTCCATTCATTCCCACTCGGCCTTGTAACATGTGTTTTTAATAGACATTTTACTGATCTGGGCCCTGTATTGAATTCAGTACTAGTTCTAACATATAATTTACCAACCTGAGTGACTTCCCTTATATTAACCAAAACCAGTTCCAAACTTTAAGGTTAAAAATGACATTGCTGGATAAACCCCTTTAACTGAACGGCATTCGGGTAAATTGGTCTTAGCACTATAGAGACCAGAATTTCCTCATTATATAAAGACATTGACAGCCCCATGTACCAGGGGAGTAACTGCAGGGGGGCCCTGGAGCCAAGGGGGCCCAGTCTTCTTATTTTTTCTATGACAGAAATAGCCTCCTCCCAGAAAACCACTGTGTATGAAGCACGGATAGGGGCCCCATCATAGTTTTGCTAAGGGGGCCAATGATTTCTAGTTAAACTACTACCACGTACATCACCTACAACATTCCCTTAATAGTAACAACATAGGGCAGAGCTGCAAGGGGAGGATAATGAAGTGAACCAGATCTTAGCACAGCCCTGTGTAATGTATTTCTAAATAGTGTCTTTATTTAAAGGGGAATGTTGGAGGGAAGGTACCTAGTTAAAGGGGAATTTTGATGGGAAGGTATCTAGTTAAAGGGGAGTGTTGGAGGGAAGGTACATAGTTAAAAGGGAATGTTGGAGGGAAGGTACCTAGTTAAAGGGGAATGTTGGAGGGAAGGTACCTAGTTAAAGGGGAATGTTGGGGGAAGGTACCTAGTTAAAGGGGAGTGTTGGAGGGAAGGTACCTAGTTAAAGGGGAATTTTGGAGGGAAGGAACCTAGTTAAAGGGGAATGTTGGAGGGAAGGTACCTAGTTAAAGGGGAATGTTGGGGGAAGGTATCTAGTTAAAGGGGAGTGTTGGAGGATAGTCATCTATGTTGTGTGATGTTTGTTTGTAGTCTGACATTCGTGTAAATTATCCTTTGCTTTTTATACAGAGGTGGAAGATTTTTCACAGTTAAACATAAAGGAGCAGACATCACACAAGCTTGCCCATAGTCAGACACACACGATAAGAATTTGAAACAGGAATTAGAAATAGATGAGAGATGTAAGAATAACCTTACAAGATGCCTTTGGATCAGGTAACATCCCCTAAAGCACAAATAATAAATATTTTTAATGACATTTTAAACCTTTTTTTACCGGATTTAGTGACAGTTTCAACATTTCTAAAAAACTGAAATAGCGAATGTGCCTAAAGGACAAGTGGGCCCTAAAGTTTGTTAAGTGATCTTCCCACAATAAAATAACACAATGTGCCAACTGTGGGTGTGGGTGTCGTGTTTGTACAAACCTGCTGCACTGGCATTTTCCTTGTTAACAAGTGAACATTGAATACGAATTACAGAAGCTGTCAGTGGAATTCTCATTTGGAACCAGTGCATTGTCCCAATGACACACCAGGGATTTCCCTAGTTAGTGATGTGAGTTGACTGAACATTTATTATCATATTTCCCATCCATTATATATAAATAAATGTTTCCATAGAACGGACCCTTATGGCTTTGTTCACACTAGGATGTCCACTAACAGAGGAGGACCTTTCCCCGTGTTATTGCAGTGTTGGCACCGCTGTGCGTTAACACACAAAACTGTTGCGTGCAGTGAGTTTTTTTACAACAAACTTCTACAATACAGTGAAGTGTGAACAGTACCATTCACTTCTATTGGCCGTGTGTTCACCCCATGAAATCTCAAGGAAACGCACCCTAGTGTAATAGAAGCGTGAAATTGTCCGTTATGGTCTCAGCTCCTGGGTTGATTCAGTCGCTCAGTAGACATCTGACCATGTTTGACCCATCCAACAGCCAATCAGTAGACATCTGACCATGTTTGACCCATCCAACAGCCAATCAGTAGACATCACTGTAAAGACAGGTTCACATCATCCAGTATTTTGGGCCGATCAGTTTATTGATCATTCGGCCTGAAATATTGGAAGTTTTGCTCCAGCCGACCGATCGCTTCATCTCATGGTTTGTACCCGGCATTAGGACCATTCCGAGGAAGTGTGTAGAACTTAAATTGTCAGCTCACTACTGACCACAAAAAGCACGGCAAAATAAATGAAACAAACGGACTTTTTTAAAATGACGACAATATGTCAAATATTTAGATATGTCTAAGACAGAAAATCATTTATTGAAATGTTAACAATTCTTTCCCACTGAATTTCCCATTTAACCTTCATTTTACAATCTGAGAATCCTGAAAGTCTCCCTAGTCAGAACTTGGAAAGCCAAGTCCAGTAAATACAATAGCCATGATTAAAACTCTTTCTACGTAATGGTTCCATAGAACATTACTGAGATCCAAGCCCTCAAGGCCATCACCCTTGTAATTACGTAGAGACTAATTACTGCTCTTCACTTTAAATGTGCTGTGTGAAGCAGTTGATCAGAAAAGACTTGTAGTGCCAATGCCGAATTCCCCCCACACACCCCTTTAACTGGTCCAGCTCCTCTGTTCATTTTATTTTATTCTACAAAGAAGGATCTTTTCTTCCTGCCAAGCACGAGACACTTCGTCGCCTTTCAATCCTACATCAGGAACCTTTTTATGTCCTTCAAAGACTTTACTGGAGATGGCACTGTATGTTTCTGGACAAGTGTACGAGCATTTCGCTTCTCATGATACATGTTCACATGTGCGGAGCTGGCAAGAAACGGGTACAGCCCTTCCCTGGGGCTGAAAATAAAATGACACAGCCACCGACCGAGCTAAAACAAATACTGCATTTCTGGCATGACGGACCAGACATGCTCTGACCTGATCCTAATACCTGAGAGGAGGAATATAACATGTAGCATTAATGGCACTTAGGTTGGCATTACAAAAAGACACTTAAGGTCACAGTTGGCAGTCCGTCACCGGTATTTCAGTCTGGGGTGTTCCTAGAGTTTTTGACACCTGAAACAACTTTTAAATGCCGACTATCAGGGGTGCGAGACGTGAAGCGGACGTGGCTTCAACAGGGAAGATAGGCGTGTATTGTGGAGGTGGGTATGGTGGTCTGACTAACACTGACTGGAGGGATGACTTAACACTGATTGGTGGACTGGTGCTTGCAGGATGGAGGTTTTTTTTTTAACTGCCTTTTAAGTGTTCCACAGGGGTGCGCCCTGAGCAAATGTTTCAGTTTGCTTCATGGTAGGGGCTCCCCTGATTTCAGTCAAGTGCATTCATTCATGTAAAAACTGTGGGTAAATCCCAGTAGGGATTTAGCCAATGCAGGATTTTAAAATCCTGCGCTAAAATGAGCGCAGACGCGATATTAAATCGCGAGCGTTGGACGCACGGGTGATTTTTTTCCCGGAACCCGCGCATCCAACGCTTATATGGAGCTAAAGTCGCGCTAACCGGTAGCGAACCAGTTAGCGTGACTTTAACTCCATATATTTGCCCGGCGAGTCTGGTTAAATGAGGCCCATAGTATTCACCTGAGGAATGGGGCACTTACTACCCCCTGAAACATTGTGTGTTTTGATGTTGGTCACTAAATAAAAGATTTCATTGACTTTGGAGTGCGACCCTCAACTTTTCTGTTGTGAACTTTTATCCATGGAGGGTTGGACACCAGAGGAGAGACCACCCACAGGATGGACAAGAGAGCATTGGGCACTGTTTTCTACTTGTATAGGTTAAACCTTCCCTTTCACCATTGGCCAACGGTTCCTGTCATACCGCGGCACATGGCTACCATTCCTATAGAATTACCGGATCATAACCGTAATCTGGAAACCCATAACTACATAGAACTGGATGTCACCAACACCGAGACCAGTAGCCATAATGGGGCCATGTTGGACAAGCTGAGACAATACATGTGAGTCACTAACGGCCACTTGACTAATAAGTTGGACAGATTTATACCAATCTCACCAAGAACCAATCACAGTGAAGAATGTAAACCAGCATCAACATGGCTGCCTATAGGTTACTCGTTCTTGTAGCGAAGTCTGTGTGGTCCAAGTTCTTTATTCTATTGGATACGAGATTTGCCCAATATCAGTAAGGTGGGTGTCAGGGACGACCAATCTGCAGCTCTCCTGATGTTTGCAAACTACAACTCCCAGCATTTCCTGGCTGTACTAGAGGGGAGCAGGGGGAGCAACCGCAGGGGGGCCCGGGAGCCAAGGGGGCCCATCTTCTTCCTTGCCTCCTCCCAGAAAACCACGGTGGATGAAGCACGGATAGGGGCCCCATCATAGTTTTTCTGGGGGGCCCAGTGATTCTTAGTTACGCCACTGGTACTCTTATTGCTAAAATCTGGAGGATCGCAGGCTGGACATCCCCTGTGTATGAGACCCATATAGAGTCTCGCAGGTGTCCCTGGACCAACGGACACATTGAACAGTTCTTCTCTATTCTCTTACCTAGGTCCCTGTTTATGTGAAGTGTTGGCATTCCATGTCATCCTTTATGTTACCTGCAACGCAGCCCCAGGTGGAGCTTTTAAGATCAGAGAGAAGCCAACCCAGGTTGGAGACTTTGTGTAAATCCGATAGGATGGCCCCGGGGCAGAACGTGATCAGAGAAACTGTATTGTTGCTTTTCCACTACAACCCATAATCTCTCTGCTGGGTAATTGTGTTGACAATAACTCATATCGCTCAATGGAACAGATGGGGCAGACCCCCCCATATGAAAGGTTTTTGGGGGGAATTAAGAGTCATCTGGCCAAACACGTCTCTTTGTAACATGTCCCAAAGTTAACACGGAGACGATGACAAGGATGGAACTAAACTGTGTGTTTGGTAATAATGTGGGTTTAAAGATGACAGATGGAGGAGAAATGAAAGGAATGACAGTAGGACAGTCTGGGGAGAGACGGGAGAGACGGGCGATTTGGGACTTGTCTACTCAAGAACCAGGTGATGACTAGGAAGATCCCAGTGTTTACAGGGACATGAAAGTGGATTTGACTGGGATATTCTGTCCGTGAATTTGTGGCTTTTGTTCAGATGAAATAATGTGATGTTTTTACTACTTTTAATGCAGCTTTAGAAATGTACTAAATGGTACAAAAGGGGGAACCAGAAACTAATCAGAAAGTCTCTATTAAAAGCAAAGAGCCTTGACGTTAAAAGGCAACTCCATCTCCATTGACAAAAGGCAGTTTGCGGTTTTCAGTTTAATGGAAGTTCAAACAGAAACCAGGAACTTACGGTGGGTACACACCATACAATTCTTCCTCCTGGCAGACCAATCGAGGCTTCTGAACGGCCGGCCATGAGGAAGGACATTAGCCGCAACCGAGCTAGAACATATATCAACGCCTGTCACTAAAGGAAGGGAATATCGCGGTGGGAGTGATAAGGATCGACGTATGTTAATGTCCTTCTGTTGTGGAGCCAGGGACGTCTCTAGACTTTTTGGCACCTGAAAAAAAATCCAAATGCTGCTCCTCTCGCCGCAAAAAGCCCACAGTGGCTGCTAAATGATGCCCAACTTTGTCACGGCTTCACCTGCTATTTAAAGTGACAGTACCTCCCAAACATTTGTGGGGGTTTTTTGAGGCCCCTGGCATCTGGGCCTCAGGCACATGGGAAAACATGATGCCAGAATTTTTTTTTTATGCCATCAAAACTGCTGCCTCCCAACAGGGTGCTGCTCTGTAATGTGCTTCACCTTGCCTCATTAGAGAGGCGGCCCTGGGTGTAACTGGCTAAAGCCGGTATTGTCAGCAAATACGCTTGTCTCATTGGTTATGCCCTGAGCAGGAGGAGGGGTTGTCCTTAAATACACACTATAGTGTATAGAGTTTTTGCATGGTTTGTAGTGTTTGTGGGCTGCACGGTGGCTTTGTCCAGCGAACCTGATATCATTGGATCAGTGTTAACATTAACTCATCCCGTAGGTAAAGAGCGTTCCACCCTCTGGGACCAGATGCAGTTTTGGGAAGACGCTTTCCTGGATGCAGTTATGCTGGAGAGGGAAGGAATGGGTATGGACCAAGGACCACAAGAGATGATTGACAGGTGGTACTCTTGGTTTCTTCGTACATATGATATTTCTCCGTGTAAGGAAATTGATGGGACCGTTTTTCATGTTTAAAGGCAAACTAACTAAAAACATTTATTCCAGCATTCTCATCCATTCATCACAAATAATTTCAATGATTATGTCAGTTATACCTGATAAGTAGAATTCCATTGGAAATATGAAAGCTTTTCCGTCTGCATCCAGTCTGTCAGTAATACCTCTGGTCGTGGAAACAAAATCAGGTTTTATTACCCCATTTCCTTCTTTCTTCAGATATTTCTCTCTTGGAGAACATGACAGGAAGCGATTAGAGGATGATGAGGATCGGCTGCTGGGCAGTCTACTGCATAATATGGTTTCCTATATGGTGATGATGAAGGTAGAAGTTGTTCTTATTAACTTCGCCCAACACTGTCTTCATAACTACTGCTGGATGGTCAATGTGGCTGCAGACGTCTGATAAAATCAATAGACCAGAAACCGCTGTGCTCCAGTTTTTTAACCATTTATTGTCAATGTTTCGGGGCTTTATGAACCTTCGATGTGACATTGATGTATTTCCTGATGAAGGTGCATAAAGCATGAAACGTTGGCAGTAAATGGTTGAAGACCTGGAATGCGGTGATTTATTCTTTATTAAATTAGAGGGAATGATGTGTATGTATGTATTTTATTATATAGCGCTACATATTCCGCAGCACAATTATTTACACAATTCACATCAGGTTCTGCCCCGAAGAGCTTACAATCTAAGCACATTTGACACATACAACCTATCAGTATGTCTTTATGATTGTGGGGGAAACCGGAGAGCCCGGAGGGAACCCCTGCAAGCACGGGGAGAACATACAAACTCCTTGCAGATGTGTCCAAGGGTGGAATCGAACTTAGGACTTCAGTGCTGCAAGGTATCAGTGCTAACCACTGAGCCACTGTGTGTATGAGTATGAGAGTTCCAATAAAGAAGGTTTCCTTATTTATGAATGAATACTCTGTTCATAATGTTATTTCTGTCTGTGTCATTAGGTGAATAAGACTGATCTTCGCCGGAAGGTCCGACGTATCCTGGGAAAGTGCCACATTGGTTTGATGCACAGCCAGCAGATCAATGAACTGTTGGACAGGGTAACAGATATGGTAAGGATGCATTTCCTCCCCAGACCACCCATGCATTGGAAGATACTTTTCTACATTCATGTTAGAATCTTCTTAGTTATAGAATATACTTCTATGTTGTTGCCAGAACATCTCTCTCTCTGTGCGCAGAGTATTTTCTAAACTAATGTTGCCATACCTGGAAGCCCCGTAAAAGGCTTTGAAAGCTGCAGTTACCCTGCGGTTTATTTTCTAACCAGCATGAGTGTTGAGTGGCACAAAGAACAGCCTACCTGGGACAATACTAAATAGTCAGCTACTTCTACTGTCTATTTATTTTCTTCTTTTTCTATCAAAAGATAATGTTCTTAAATGTACCTACTTTCTATATGTTAGATCTGGTGGGTTAGTTCACTAATGCTCTATTTTTAGAAAGGTTGAATCAGTGAGGTTACAGGTTCAAACCCCCAAACTTTCTTATGGAATTTTAAGTGTGTTGAAGAATGTTTGTGACACACTATACTGTAAAACCCCTCAGTTTTTTGAGAGGGGCAGGATCTATGTGCTTTAAACATAATTCGTTGTAGGCTTTTAGGGTGTAGGAAAGGATTAAGCTTCCTTCTATGGATGTGCTGCCCACTAGAGAGCATGTTCAGACTTTAACTCACAGAAACACTGAAAGGAATTATGGGAGATGACCCATAATACCTACAAGTTAATTAAATAAATCAACCAACAGCAGCAGCAGAGGTGAGACACACTGTGTATCATTGTGAATGTACTTTATTGGGGCATTGTTGTCTGGTGACTTTCACCGAAACCGTCAAACCCATATCATTACTTTAACATTTATTTACACTGTCCTTTTCTGTGATTTAGTGGTTTTACTATGTGACATTGTGGGTGCAAATTGTCCAATCACTTTAACGGCTTATGTAGATTGTAACCTGGCCATGTAGCTTCTTGATGGTGAATAATCTGAAATAATCAGGTAGCTCTTTAAATGGCAACTTAATGCTAAAACATTTTAGCTGAGCTAGACTAGTAGTCTACTTAAGGCAACCTGAGCCTACCATAACCAAGATCATTTTGTGGACTGCGCCTATCATTCCCCTGGAAGATGTCATTCCCATTCACTTTATTGAGCCAGTGTCTGACCACAGTTCTTACTGTATTAGGATACAAATAAGGAGATGGTTACAATTTGAAAGAATACCTGGCTGCTGTGTTTATTCTCTAGAGCAAGTAACCATGCTGTAGATTTTGCAGTCTAACCATATTGGACACGTGTGTATCCACTGTTTACAGGTACAGATCCTAAGGGAATTCCTCTAAAGCCACGGACATATAAATATCACAAGTTGACAGTGATTCTGACCTTGTCCAGTAGGACCTGCACACAATAGATCTCACTTGGACGACCGTAGTGAGACATGTTTTTTTAACAGTCACTTTAGCATTTGACATTTAGTTGCCCTTTAAAACACCGTGTGCATTCCCTGTAGCAACTGGAGTGTTCAGTGGATTAAGATAACATGGGAGAGCAAATTATAGCCATAGACCATAGCAGTTCTATTATCTGTTCATTTGAGACTTGATATGAGAGATGGTTAAAGGGCAAGTTCACCCTTAAAACAAAAAACTGGTGACTTGTCCATTATCTGCCAGCAACCCCAACTGTATTTGTAACCAGATATTTAATGTTCTGTTCCTTTGTGGTAAAGTTATCTGCCTCCTCCTTCTGCTCTAAGCATGTGCAGAGGAAGCAGATAAAACAGCAGTCAATCATTGGTTGTGATGTCAGCAGTCACAACCTTGATTGGCAGCATGGAGGGAGGAGCCATCTTACCCTGCCAGAATGGGGAAATAAATATCCTTAAATATCTGGTTAGTAATGCAGGTAATAAAGTGCAGAATATAGCAGTCGGGGTTGGAGGCAGGTAAATAACAATGAACTATTTTTATTGGTTTATGGGTGACCACGCCCTTTATTCATTACATGTCCCTGTACTTTATCTAATTACGTCATTGGAATCATTTACAGATGGGTCGGGATCTCAGCATTCGTCCCAGTGGAAGTCGTCATATCAAAAAGCAAACCTTTGTGGTGCATGCTGGGACAGACACCAGCGGAGACCTCTTCTTTATGGAGGTTAGTTCATACAGTGTTAAATGGCACACATTCATAGCATGGGCTTTTACACTTCTTATTGTGGTTACCTAGATAGAGGGCAGCCCCTTGCGTTACCGTTAATTGGGATTATTTTTCTCTTCAGGTTTGCGACGACTGCATTGTACTTCGCAGCAACATCGGAGCGGTGTACGAACGCTGGTGGTACGAAAAGCTTATCAACATGACCTACTGCCCAAAGACAAAAGTTCTATGTCTGTGGAGGAGAAACGGCCAAGAAACTCAGCTCAACAAATTTTTCACTAAGAAGGTGGGGAAACCACAATTGTCAACGTGGCGTGTATAACTTACTGGGAACATGGCGTGTATAACTTACTGGGAACGTGGCGTGTATAACTTACTGGGAACGTGGCGTGTATAACTTACCTAACAGCATAGGGAGAAAGTTCCGGACTACGTGTTTCCCATGACCGTGGCAGACTACCCTATACTTTAATACAGGGAGGCAACCAAGGGAAATTTTTGTTCTTTTCCCGAACGACCCCCAAGACCAACGGGAACATTCAATGGCCTCGCAATTGTCGGGAAAATGCTCTACACACGGGAACAAGAAAGATCCGACGGTGTCTGTGTTTTATCGCTTCCGTGTGTACCCAGGTTTAGATGTTAAGCTATGTGACACATGTTCAGATTTAAAGGTCAGTTGAGTTTTTTAGACATAGATTTTTATTCACTGTGTAATTCTGTGAGTAGTTCTGGACTGCGTGTAGAGTCTGCAGATGACGTGGCCAGTAGAGGTCACTCTGTGTAAGTAACTACTAATAATGCAGTCACTCTCTTATATGAATGAACGGTCACTTGTGAATGTATTAAGAAAAAAACTGTCACGATCATGTGACCACTGCGAGGGAAAACCAATCAAACGATGTTCAGAGCATCAGATCGTTTCTTTTTAGTACAATTAGTATTATAAATAATACAGGTTCCTCCGCTGTATACCATATATACCTCCCATTGGATTGTGGGTCACAGTAGGGTTAAGACTTGGTTAAATCCCTGCTGACATTTCTTTTACCCCTCTGTAGTGCCGTGAACTGTACTACTGCGTGAAGGAGAGTATGGAGCGGGCGGCAGCGCGCCAGCAAAGCATAAAGCCAGGTCAGTCACCAGAACACACAGACACGGTGTAGAAAACATGGATCTAGTGGAACTGTATTGTGGATTGTTACAAAGTCTTGTGGGAAGTTTCCTGCTGTATGTGAAGCTGTCAGAAGTCGTTCTCCATTTAGAATGGACACAAAACCTTTCCGCACACATGGAGGGATTATTATTATTATTATCCCGGTTCTTCTTAACATCGTCCCCGAGGACTGTAACACTGTGTAGCACTAGGGGAAGAAGGTGCCGCTCTCTAGGCTTATCCCCCTCGTCACCCAATGGGTGAATCTGTCTGTATATTGATAGCTCTGCAGATCCAATCAGGACACTTTTAAGAAATCCTGGTGGTCCAATAAGAATCATTCTAAATCCGCAGATTGTTGATCTTTCCTGCTGGGTTTTGATACGATTCTCACGGTAATCCAGCGCGGTTTGTCTATTTCTAACCAAGCGATGGTCATTTTCTTTCCCTCTCTTCCAGGACCAGAGCTCGGCGGAGAGTTCCCAGTCCAGGACATGAAGACAGGAGAAGGGGGTCTCCTTCAGGTCACCCTGGAGGGCATTAACCTGAAGTTCATGCACAGTCAGGTATGAGGGGACTGTGCTGTATTGAGTGTAGGGGGTCAGTCCTCGTTCTGAGTGATGTGAAGTATATAGACCAATTTCACAGGGTCAGTTAGAACTATAATTATCTGCATGTGGAAGCTGGAGCACAACAGGCTTTGGGGGTGTTTGTTGTAATGTAGCGTTGCTGCATGTTAAATGTGAAATGCGTGGGGGGCCGTGTTTGTGGGATTCTGGGTACATCTCTTGGTTTCCCTCTCGCTTCTCAGTTCCATTTGCATGCTGTAGCTGTATGACACTTGTGCCTGTCTCTGTCCCACGCTGCACTCTGCCTACCTAGGGGGGGTCGTTTCCTGCTGTTTGTAACCCTTTATTGGCTCATCCTGGCGTCTCACAGCGCTGACCCTTCATACACAACTCGGGGGCGGGGTTTCACATGTCACTCATTTTGAAGGTGATGACAGAACATTGTTTAGGAGGTTGGCAGGTTTTCATTGGTTCGCATCTAGGGTCACCCACTGAATTCCAGGTAACGTGACATTCACCCAGTAATCAGGCTATTGTGATTATTATGTTGCAGTCTTAGCAGTGCCTGCGCTCCATGCTGGCTGGCGAGCAGGGACAGATATGATGAGGGGGGCTGTATTTCCTGGCCCCTCGCTGTCAGTGGTTTGGATTTGGGCTGTGTGTTGCTGGGTATAGGAAGTGAGGGGGAGGTGTGGTCTCGCAGTGTCACTAACAGTCTCGTTTCTCTCCCACGCTCACTCCTCCTGCAAGGAGCGGAAGGTACTCACTCTGCCGCCATCTTTGCTTTTTTTTGCTGCTCCCACCCCCTTCCCATTAGTTTTTGAGCTGTCTGTGCTGCCTCTTGTCTGACTTCCAACACCTGCTCCGGCTTTACTTCTAGTTTCCCCCCTGATAATTTGTTGTTAGGCTGCGTCTTCCCATCACATCTTCCCTTCCCTTCCTCATATATCAAGTCTGTTCTAGAAATGTAAATTACACTGGGAATTGTCAATGTAACAAATTAACCCATTTTATTCTCTCTCTTCCTCCCTCTCTCATTTTATTCTCTCTCTTCCTCCCTCTCTCATTTTATTCTCTCTCTTCCTCCCTCTCTCATTTTATTCTCTCTCTTCCTCCCTCTCTCATTTTATTCTCTCTCTTCCTCCCTCTCTTATTTTATTCTCTTCCTCCCTCTCTCTCATTTTATTCTCTTCCTCCCTCTCTCTCATTTTATTCTCTCTCCCTTTTATTCTTTATCTCTCTCTACTCTCTTCTTCCCCCTGTATCACTATCACTCCTTGTTCCCATCTCCCTTTCTCCTGCAGGTTTTCATACAACTGAACCACATTAAAAAGTGTAACACTGTACGGGGCGTCTTTGTCCTGGAGGAATTTGGTAATTACTGTCCTTGTGCTGCTGGGTCTATTGAAAATGGCAGTAAAGTAAGAATGGGGAGACCCACAAACCATTCACAGAGTAGAATGGGGGTGGGGGGGTAGAAAGGAATCTTTGGGAGAGACTGGTAAGACTTAGAGGTTGATCAGTATGGCGGTGATGGTAGATACTTGACCGATCCTCTCGTACTACGTCTAGAAACCCATTGTCCCTAATGCTGGCCATACACTTGGCCAACGTTCCATCAGTTCAAACTGGTAGTTACATTGGGACAAGAAGCGGTTTCTTATCTCGTAACATTCCCACAATGTTCCTGGCGGGATATTGCAACCCGGGCGGTTTTCTAGAACGTCCCAGGAACGTCGGAGGTAAGTTTAATAAGTATAAATGTCATTCCTTATCTGTGTCCGTCTCCATTGTGTCTGTTATTACAACGTGGAATCCACTCTGGGTGTAAAGGTGGCCATATACATGCCATTTCCATCACATTGGTAAACGACAGATTTACCAGTATGGGGATCGGTTGGTCGTATGGCCATACACGTAAACAATCGTGTCGGCTCCCTTTGCTAAAGTAACGATCGACGGAAATTTTCCATCTTTCCCGGACCGACCGTAGTGGCGACTACTGTTGTTCGTCTGCACTACGGCCGGTCTGGAAAAGCCCATACACTTGAACGATAATAGGTAAATCCCGTCGTTTCGCGATGGGATTTACCCATTATGGTTCCTATGTATGGCCACCTTTACAATCACTTGTTAATCAATGCATTATTCCACATCTAAATGAATCCGACTTTATATCTTTAACCTCACACAATGGGATTTATCTTTCCAATACATAGAGGGGGATGTATAAGGAGCAAATAAAGTGCAATCCTGTGGAACAGACGTTCTGTTAGGGTCCACACTAATAATAATTAACTAGATTGTAAGCTCTTCGGGGCAGGGACTGATGTGAATGTATACATGTAATTGTAAAGTGCCACGGAAGATGTTGGCGCCATATAAATCCACAATAATAATAATTAACTAGATTGTAAGCTCTTCGGGGCAGGGCCTGATGGGAATGTATACATGTAATTGTAAAGTGCCACGGAAGATGTT
>JAACNH010001902.1:0-41023 GCA_019447015.1 Hymenochirus boettgeri
TGGAGGGCCCGGAATGTGCTGATTATCTTTCTATGTTTATAATGTATGTCATGTGCAATAATATGATTTGTTATGGGGCCTAGGAATGTGCATTGGTATCTTTTTCTATGTTTATTGTATGGCCGTGTGCAGTAATATGATATTGTAGGGGCCTAGAATGTGCATTGATTTATCTTTTCTATGTTTATAAATGTATCTGTATGCAGATATATGATATTGTATGGGGCCCAGGAATGTGCATTGATTATCTTTTCTATGTTTATAATGTATGTCAGTGTGCAGATATAATGATATTGTATGGGGCCTAGGAATGTGGCATTGATTATCTTTTCTATGTTTATAATGTATGCCAGTGTGGCAGATAATATGATATTGTATGGGGCCTAGGAATGTGCATTGATTATCTTTTCTATGTTTATAATGTATGCCGTGTGCAGATAATATGATATTGTATGGGGCCTAGGAATGTGCATTGATTATCTTTTCTATGTTTATAATGTATGCCGTGTGCAGATATATGATATTGTATGGGGCCTAGGAATGTGCATTGATTATCTTTTCTATGTTTAAATGTATGCATGTGTGCAGATAATATGATATTGTATGGGGCCTAGGAATGTGCATTGATTAATCTTTTCTATGTTTATAATGTATGCCAGTGTGCAGATAATATGATATTGTATGGGGCCTAGGAATGTGCATTGATTATCTTTTCTATGTTTTATTGTATGTCCAGTGTTGCAGATAATATGATATGTATGGGGCCTAGGAATGTGCATTGATTATCTTTTCTATGTTTATAATGTATGTCAGTGTGCAGATATATGATATTGTATGGGGCCTAGGAATGTGCATTGATTATCTTTTCTATGTTATAATGTATGCCAGTGTGCAGATAATATGATATGTATGGGCCTAGGAATGTGCATTGATTATCTTTTCTATGTTTATAATGTATGCAGTGTGCAGATATATGATATTGTATGGGGCCTAGGAATGTGCATTGATTATCTTTTCTATGTTTATAATGTATGCCAGTGTGAGAATAATATATATTGTATGGGGCCTAGGAATGTGCATTGATTATCTTTTCTATGTTTTAATGTATGTCCAGTGTGCAGATAATATGATATTGTATGGGGCCTAGGAATGTGCATTGATTATCTTTTCTTGTTTTATAATGTATGCCAGTGTGCAATAATATGATATTGTATGGGGCCTAGGAATGTGCATTGATTATCTTTTCTATGTTTTAATGTATGCCAGTGTGCAGATAATATGAATTGTATGGGGCCTAGGAATTGCATTGATTATCTTTTCTATGTTATAATGTATGCCAGTGTGCGATAATATGTATTGTATGGGGCCTAGGAATGTGCATTGATTATCTTTTCTATGTTTATAATGTATGCCAGTGTGAGATAATATGATATTGTATGGGGCCTAGGAATGTGCATTGATTATCTTTTCTTTGTTTTATGTATGCCAGTGTGCAGATAATATGAATTGTATGGGGCCTAGGAAGTGCATTGATTATCTTTTCTATGTTTTAAATGTATGCCAGTGTGCAGATAATATGATATTGTATGGGGCCTAGGAATGTGCATTGATTATCTTTTTCTAGTTTATAATGTATGCCAGTGTGCAGATAATATGATATTGTATGGGGCCTAGGAATGTGCATTGATTATCTTTTCTATGTTTTATAATGTATGCCAGTGTGCAGATAATATGATATTGTATGGGGCCTAGGAATGTGCATTGATTATCTTTTCTATGTTTATATGTATGTCCAGTGTGCAGATAATATGATATTGTATGGGGCCTAGGAATGTGCATTGATTATCTTTTCTATGTTTATAATGTTCCAGTGTGCAGATATATGATATTGTATGGGGCCAATGTGAATTTGATTATCTTTTCTATGTTTATAATGTATGCCGTGTGCAGATTATTGATATTGTATGGGGCCGGAATGTGCATTGATTATCTTTTCTATGTTTATAATGTATGCCAGTGTGCAGTATATGATATATGTATGGGGCCTAGGAATGTGCATTGATTATCTTTTCTATGTTTATAATGTATGCCATGTGCAGATAATGATATTGTATGGGGCCCAGGAATGTGCATTGATTATCTTTTCTATGTTTTAAATGTATGCCAGTGTGCAGATAATATGATATTGTATGGGGCCTAGGAATGTGCATTGATTATCTTTTCTATGTTTATAATGTATGCCAGTGTGCAGATAATATGATATTGTATGGGGCCTGGAATGTGCATTGATTATCTTTTCTGTTTATATAATGTCATGTGTGCAGATAATATGATATTGTATGGGGCCTAGGAATGTGCATTGATTATCTTTTCTATGTTTATAATGATGCCTGTGTGCAGATAATATGATATGTATGGGGCCTAGGAATGTGCATTGATTATCTTTTCTATGTTTATAATGTATGCCATGTGTAGATAATATGATATTGTATGGGGCCTAGGAATGTGCATTGATTATCTTTTCTATGTTTATAATGTATGCCGTGTGCAGATAATATGAATTGTATGGGGCCTAGGAATGTGCATTGATTATCTTTTCTATGTTTATAATGTTACTGTATTGCAGATAATATGATATTGTATGGGGCCCAGGAATGTGCATTGATTATCTTTTCTATGTTTATAATGTATGCCAGTGTGCAGATAATATGATATTGTATGGGCCTAGGAATGTGCATTGATTATCTTTTTCTTTGTTTATAATGTATGCCAGTGTGCAGATAATATGATATTGTATGGGGCCTAGGAATGTGCATTGATTATCTTTTCTATGTTTATAATGTATTGCCGTGTGCAGATAATATGATTTGTATGGGGCCTAGGAATGTGCATTGATTATCTTTTCTATGTTTATAGATGGCCAGTGTGCAGATAATATGATATTGTATGGGGCCTAGGAATGTGCATTGATTATCTTTTCTATGTTTATAATAGTATCTGATGTGCAGATAATATGATATTGTATGGGGCCTAGGAATGTGCATTGATTATCTTTTCTATGTTTATAATAAGTATAGCTGTTGCAGATAATATGATATTGTATGGGGCCTAGAATGTGCATTGATTATCTTTTCTATGTTTATAATGTATGCCAGTGTGCAGATAATAATGATATTGTATGGGGCCTAGGAATGTGCATTGATTTTTTTCTATGTTTATAATGTATGCCAGTGTGCAGATAATATGATATTGTATGGGGCCTAGGAATGTGCATTGATTATCTTTTCTATGTTTATAATGTATGCAGTGTGCATATATATGATATTGATGGGGCCTAGGAATGTGCATTGATTTTTCTTTTCTATGTTTATAATGTTGTCAGTGTGCAGATAATATGATATTGTATGGGGCCTAGGAATGTGCATTGATTATCTTTTCTATGTTTATAATGTATGCAGTGTGCAGATAATATGATATTGTATGGGCCTAGAGTGCATTGATTATCTTTTCTATGTTTATATGTATGTCTCAGTGTGCCAATAATATATATGTTATGGTCCCTAGGAATGTGCATTGATTATCTTTTCTATGTTTATAATGTATGCCAGTGTGCAGATAATATGATATTGTATGGGGCCTAGGAATGTGCATTGATTATCTTTTCTATGTTTATAATGTATGTCAGTGTGCAGATAATGATATTGTATGGGCCCTAGGAATGTGCATTGATTATCTTTTCTATGTTTATAAAGTATGTCAGTGTGCAGATAATATGATATTGTATGGGGCCTAGGAATGTGCATTGATTATCTTTTCTGTTTATAATTGTATGCCAGTGTGCAGATATATGTATTGTATGGGGCCTAGGAATGTGCATTGATTATCTTTTCTATGTTTATAATGTATGCAGTGTGCAGTAATATGATATTGTATGGGGCCTAGGAATGTGCATTGATTATCTTTTCTATGTTTTATAATGTATGCCAGTGTGCAGATAATATGATATTGTAATGGGGCCTAGGAATGTGCATTGATTATCTTTTCTATGTTTATAATGTATGCCCAGTGTGCAGATAATATGATATTGTATGGGGCCTAGGAATGTGCATTGATTATCTTTTCTATGTTTATAATGTATGCCAGTGTGCAGATAATATGATATTGTATGGGGCCTAGGAATGTGCATGTTTATCTTGTAATTATCGTTTTGCTTGTTCTATTATCTTTTCTATGTTTATATGTATGCAGTGTGCAGATAATATGATATTGTATGGGGCCCTAGGAATGTGCATTGATTATCTTTTCTATGTTTATAATGTATGCCAGGTGCAGATAAGATATTGTATGGGGCCTAGGAATGTGCATTGATTATCTTTTCTATGTTTATAATGTATGTCAGTGTGCAGATAAATGATATTGTATGGGGCCCAGGAATGTGCATTGATTATCTTTTCTATGTTTATAAAGTTATGCCAGTGTGCAGATAATATGATATTGTATGGGGCCTAGGAATGTGCATTGATTATCTTTTCTTGTTTATAATGTATGCAGTGTGCAGATAATATGAATTGTATGGGGCCTAGGAATGTGCATTGTATTATCTTTTCTATGTTTATATGTATGCCAGTGTGCAGATAATATGATATTGTATGGGGCCTCAGGAATGTGCATTTGATTATCTTTTCTATGTTTATAATGTATGCCAGTGTGCAGATAATATGATATTGTATGGGGCCAGGAATGTGCATTGATTATCTTTCTATTTTTTATAATGTATTGTGCCAGTGTGCAGATAATATGATATTGTATGGGGCCCAGGAATGTGCATTGATTATTCTTTTCTATGTTTATAATGTATGTCCAGTGTGCAGATATTATGATATTGTATGGGGCCTAGGAATGTGCATTGATTATCTTTTCTATGTTTATAATGTTTGCCAGTGTGCAGATAATATGATATTGTATGGGGCCTAGGAATGTGCATTGATTATCTTTTCTATGTTTTAAATGTATCCAGTGGCAGATAATTGATATTGTATGGGGCCTAGGAATGTGCATTGATTATCTTTTCTATGTTTATAAGTATGCCAGTGGGCAGTAATAATGATATTGTATGGGGCCTATGGAATGTGCATTTTATTATCTTTCTCTGTTATAATGGCATGTGCAGATATATATGATATTGTATGGGGCCTAGGAATGTGCATTGATTATCTTTTCTATGTTTATAAGTATGCCTGTGTGCAGATAATATGATATTGTAGGGGCCTAGGAATGTGCATTGATTATCTTTTCTATGTTTAAAGTATGCCAGTGTGCAGATAATATGATATTGTATGGGGCCTAGGAATGTGCATTGATTATCTTTTCTATGTTTATAATGTATGCCATGTGCAGATAATATGATATTGTATGGGGCCCTAGGAATGTGCATTGATTATCTTTTCTATGTTTATAATGTATGCCGTGTGCAGATAATATGATATTGTATGGGGCCCGGAATGTGCATTGATTATCTTTTCTATGTTTTAAATGTATGCCAGTGTGCAGATAATATATTGTATGGGGCCCAGGAATGTGCATTGATTATCTTTTCTATGTTTATAATGTATGCCCGTGTACAGATAATATGATATTGTATGGGGCCTAGGAATGTGCATTGATTATCTTTTCTATGTTTATAATGTATCCGTATTGCAGATAATATGATATTGTATGGGGCCTAGGAATGTGCATTGATTATCTTTTCTATGTTTATAAATGTATGCCTGTGCAGTATATGATTATTGTATGGGGCCTAGGAATGTGCATTGATTATCTTTTCTATGTTTATAAGTATGCCAGTGTGCAGATAATATGATATTGTATGGGGCCTAGGAATGTGCATTGATTATCTTTTCTATGTTTATAATGTATCCAGTGTGCAGATAATATGATATTGTATGGGGCCTAGGAATGTGCATTGATTATCTTTTCTATGTTTATAATGTATGTCAGTGTGCAGATAATATGATATTGTATGGGGCCTAGGAATGTGCATTGATTATCTTTTCTATGTTTATAATGTATGCCAGTGTGCAGATAATATGATATTGTTGGGGCCTAGGAATGTGCATTGATTATCTTTCTATGTTTATAATGTAATGCCAGTGGTGCAGATAATATGATATTGTATGGGGCCTAGGAATGTGCATTGATTATCTTTTCTATGTTTATAATGTATGCCAGTGTGCAGATAATATGATATTGTAGGGGCCCAAGGAATGTGCATTGATTATCTTTTCTATGTTTAAATAGTATGCAGTGTGCGATAATATGATATTGTATGGGGCCTAGGAATGTGCATTGATTATCTTTTCTATGTTTATAATGTATGCCAGTGTGCAGATAATATGATATTGTATGGGGCCTAGGAATGTGCATTGATTATCTTTTCTATGTTTATAATGTATGCAGTGTGCAGATAATATGATATTGTATGGGGCCAGGAATGTGCATTGATTATCTTTTCTATGTTTATAATGTATGCAGTGTGCAGATAATATGATATTGTATGGGGCCTAGAATGTGCATTGATTATCTTTTCTATGTTTATAATGTATGTATTCAGTAATATGATATTGTATGGGCCCTAGGAATGTGCATTGATTATCTTTTCTATTTTATATATATGTATGCAGTGTGCAGATAATATGATATTGTATGGGGCCTAGGAATGTGCATTGATTATCTTTTCTATGTTTATAATGTATACTGTATTGCAGATAATATGATATGTATGATGATGGGGCCGGAATGTGCATTGATTATCTTTTCTATGTTTATATGTATGCCGTGTGCAGATAATATGATATTGTATGGGGCCTAGGAATGTGCATTGATTATCTTTTCTATGTTTATAATGTATGCCAGTGTGCAGATATATGATATTGTATGGGGCCTAGAATGTGCATTGATTATCTTTTCTATGTTATATGTATGCCATGTGCAGATAAATGATATTGTATGGGCCTAGAATGTGCATTGATTATCTTTTCTATGTTTATAATGTATGCAGTGTGCAGATTATGATATTGTATGGGCCTAGGAATGTGCATTGATTATCTTTTCTATGTTTTAATGTATGCAGTGTGCAGATAATATGATATTGTATGGGGCCTAGGAATGTGCATTGATTATCTTTTCTATGTTTATAATAAGTATACTGTTTGCAGATAATATGATATTGTATGGGCCCAGGAATGTGCATTGATTATCTTTTCTATGTTTATAATGTATGCAGTGTGCAGATAATATGATATTGTATGGGGCCCTAGGAATGTGCATTGATTATCTTTTCTATGTTTATAATGTATGCCAGTGTGCAGTAATATGATATTGTATGGGGCCTAGGAATGTGCATTGATTATCTTTTCTATGTTTATAATGTATGCAGTGTGCAGATAATATGATATTGTATGGGGCCTAGGAATGTGCATTGATTATCTTTTCTATGTTTTATAATGTATGCCAGTGTGCAGATAATATGATATTGTATGGGGCCCTAGGAATGTGCATTGATTATCTTTTATGTTTTAAATTATGCCAGTGTGGCAGATAATTGATATTGTATGGGGCCTAGGAATGTGCATTGATTATCTTTTCTATTTTTATATGTATGCATTGTGCATATAATATGATATTGTATGGGGCCTAGGAAGTGCATTGATTATCTTTTCTATGTTTATAATTGTATCTGTATTGCAGATAATATGATATTGTATGGGGCCTAGGATATGGCATTGATTATCTTTTCTATGTTTATAATGTATGCCAGTGTGCAGATAATAGATATTGTATGGGGCCTAGGAATGTGCATTGATTATCTTTTCTATGTTTATAATGTATGCCAGTGTGCAGATATATGATATTGTATGGGGCCTAGGAAGTGCATTGATTATCTTTTCTATGTTTATAATGTATCAGTGTGCAGATATATGATATTGTATGGGGCCTAGGAATGTGCATTGATTATCTTTCTATGTTTATAATGTATGCCATTGTGCAGTAATATGATATTGTATGGGGCCTAGGAATGTGCATTGATTATCTTTTCTATGTTATAATGTATGCCATTGTGCAGATAATATGATATTGTATGGGGCCTAGGAATGTGCATTGATTATCTTTCTATGTTTATAATATGTATGCCAGTGTGCAGATAATATGATATTTATGGGGCCTAGGAGTGCATTGATTATCTTTTCTATGTTTATAATGTATGCCAGTGTGCAGATAAATGATATGTGGGGGCCTAGGAATGTGCATTGATTATCTTTTCTATGTTATAATGTATGCCAGTGTGCAGATAATATGATATTGTATGGGGCCTAGGAATGTGCATTGATTATCTTTTCTATGTTTATAATGTATGCCAGTGTGCAGATAGGAATGTGCATTGATTATCTTTTCTATGTTTATAATGTATGCCAGTGTGCAGATAATATGATATTGTATGGGGCCTAGGAATGTGCATTGATTATCTTTTCTATGTTTATAATGTATGCCAGTGTGCAGATAATATGATATTGTATGGGGCCTAGGAATGTGCATTGATTATCTTTTCTATGTTTATAATGTATGCAAGTGTGCAGATAATATGATATTGTATGGGGCCTAGGAATGTGCATTGGTTATCTTTTCTATGTTTATAATGTATGCCAGTGTGCAGATAATATGATATTGTATGGGGCCTAGGAATGTGCATTGATATCTTTTCTATGTTTATAATGTATGCCAGTGTGCAGATAATATGATATTGTATGGGGCCTAGGAATGTGCATTGATTATCTTTTCTATGTTTATAATGTATGCCAGTGTGCAGATAATATGATATTGTATGGGGCCTAGAATGTGCATTGATTATCTTTTCTATGTTTATAATGTATCATTGTGACATCAATGAATATGTATGGGGCCTAGGAATGTGCATTGATTATCTTTTCTCTATGTTTATAATGTATGCCAGTGTGCAGATAATATGATATTGTATGGGGCCTAGGAATGTGCATTGATTATCTTTTCTATGTTTATAATGTATGCCAGTGTGCAGTATATGATATTGTATGGGGCCTAGGAATGTGCATTGATTATCTTTTCTATGTTATAATGTATGCAGTGTGCAGATAATGATATTGTATGGGGCCTAGGAATGTGCATTGATTATCTTTTCTATGTTTATAATTTATGCCAGTGTGCAGATAATATGATATTGTATGGGGCCTAGGAATGTGCATTGATTATCTTTTCTATGTTTATAATGTATCCAGTGTGCAGATAATATGATATTGTATGGGGCCTAGGAATGTGCATTGATTATCTTTTCTATGTTTATAATGTATGCCAGTGTGCAGATAATATGATATTGTATGGGGCCATGGAATGTGCATTGATTATCTTTTCTATGTTTATAATGTATGCAGTGTGCAGATAATATGATATTGTATGGGGCCTAGGAATGTGCATTGATTATCTTTTCTAGTTTATAATGTATGCCAGTGTGCAGATAATATGATATTGTATGGGGCCTAGGAATGTGCATTGATTATCTTTTCTATGTTTATAATGTATGCATTGTGCAGATAATGATATTGTATGGGCCCAGGAATGTGCATTGATTATCTTTTCTATTTTATAATGTATGCAGTGTGCAGATATATGATATTGTATGGGGCCTAGGATGTGCATTGATTATCTTTTCTATGTTTATAATGTATGCCAGTGTGCAGATATATGATATTGTATGGGGCCTAGGAATGTGCATTGATTATCTTTTCTATGTTTATAATGTATGCAGTGTGCAGATAATTGATATTGTATGGGGCCTAGGAATGTGCATTGATTTCTTTTCTATGTTTATAATGTATGCCAGTGTGCAGATAATATGATATTGTATGGGGCCTAGGAATGTGCATTGATTATCTTTTCTATGTTATATAATGTATGCCAGTGTGCAGATAATATGATATTGTATGGGGCCTAGGAATGTGCATTGATTTCTTTTCTATGTTATATGTATGCCAGTGTGCAGATAATATGATATTGTATGGGGCCTAGGAATGCATGATTCTTTTATTTTTCTATGTTTATAATGTATACTGTATATCATATATGATATTGTATGGGCCCAGGAATGTGCATTGATTATCTTTTCTATGTTTATAAGTATGCCGTGTGCAATATATGATATTGTATGGGGCCTAGAATGTGCATTGATTCTTTTCTATGTTTATAATGTATGCCAGTGTGCAGATATATGATATTGTATGGGGCCTAGGAATGTGCATTGATTATCTTTTCTAGTTTATAAATGTATGCCAGTGTGCAGATAATGATATTGTTGGGGCCCTAGGAATGTGTCATTGATTTATCTTTTCTATGTTTATAGTATGCCAGTGTGCAGATAATATGATATTGTATGGGGCCTAGGAATGTGCATTGATTATCTTTTCTATGTTTATAATGTATCTGTGTAGCAGATAATATGATATTGTATGGGCCCTAGGAATGTGCATTATTATCTTTTCTATGTTTATAAATTGTATCTGTTCAGATAATATGATATTGTATGGGGCCTAGGAATGTGCATTGATTATCTTTTCTATGTTTATAATGTATGCAGTGTCAGATAATATGATTTGTATGGGGCTACGGAAGTGCATTGATTATCTTTTCTATGTTTTAAATGTATGCCAGTGTGCAGATAATATGATATTGTATGGGGCCTAGGAATGTGCATTGATTATCTTTTCTATGTTTATAATGTATGCAGTGTGCAGATAATATGATATTGTATGGGGCCAGGAATGTGCATTGATTATCTTTTCTATGTTTATTGTATTGCAGTGTGCAGATAATATGATATTGTATGGGGCCAGGAATGTGCATTGATTATCTTTTCTATGTTTATAATGTATGCCAGTGTCAGATAATATGAATTGTATTGGAGGCCTAGGAATGTGCATTGATTATCTTTTCTATGTTTATAAATGTATGCAGTGTGCAGAATAAGTATTGTATGGGGCCTAGGAATGTGCATTGATTATCTTTTCTATGTTTATAATGTTGCGTGTGCAGATATATGTAATTGTATGGGGCCTAGGAATGTGCATTGATTATCTTTTCTATGTTTATAAAATGTCTGAATGTTTGAGTATGTTGCAGATAATATGATATTGTATGGGGCCTAGGAAGTGTGCATTGATTTATCTTTTCTATGTTTATAAATGTATGCCCAGTGTGCAGATAATATGATATTGTATGGGGCCTAGGAATGTGCATTGATTATCTTTTCATGTTTAAATGATGCCAGTGTGAGATAAATGATTTGTATGGGCCTAGAATGTGCATTGATATCTTTTCTATGTTTATAATGTATGTCAGTGTGCAGATAATATGATATTGTATGGGGCCTAGGAATGTGCATTGATTATCTTTTCTATGTTTTATAATGTATGCCAGTGTGGCAGATAATATGATATTGTATGGGGCCTAGGAATTGGCATTGATTACTTTTCTATGTTTATAATGTATGCAGTGTGCAGATAATATGATATTGTATGGGGCCCATGAATGTGCATTGATTATCTTTTCTATGTTTATAATGTATGCCAGTGTGCAGATAATATATTTGTATGGGGCCTAGGAATGTGCATTGATTATCTTTTCTATGTTTATAATTTATGCAGTGTGCAGATAATGATATTGTATGGGCCAGAATGTGCATTGATTATCTTTTCTATTTTATAAGTATGCCAGTGTGCAGATAATATATATTGTATGGGGCCAGGAATGTGCATTGATTATCTTTTCTATGTTTATAATGTATGCCAGTGTGCAGATATATGATATTGTATGGGGCCTATAGGAATGTGCATTGATTATCTTTTCTATGTTTATAATGTATGCCAGTGTTGCAGATAATATGATATTGTATGGGCCCAGGAATGTGCATTGATTATCTTTTCTATGTTTATAATGTATGCCAGTGTGCAGATAATATGATATTGTATGGGGCCTAGGAATGTGCATTATTATCTTTTCATGTTTAATGGTATCTATGTCAGATATTGATATTGTATGGGGCCTAGGAATGTCATTGATTATCTTTTTCTTTTATGTTTATAAATGTATGCAGTGTGCAGATATATGATATTGTATGGGGCCTAGGAATGTGCATTGATTATCTTTTCTATGTTTTAATGTATGCAGTGTGCAGATATATGATATTGTTGGGGCCTAGGAATGTGCATTGATTATCTTTTCTATGTTTAATAATGTCAGTGTGCAATAATATGATATTGTATGGGCTAGGAATGTGCATTGATTATCTTTTCTATTTTGTTTAATAATTACTCATGTCTCAGATAATATGATATTGTATGGGGCCCAGGAATGTGCATTGATTATCTTTTCTATGTTATATATGTCCGTGTGCAGTATATGATATTGTTGGGGCCTAGGAATGTGCATTGATTATCTTTTCTATGTTTATAATGTATCTGTTCAGATAATATGATTGTATGGGGCCAGAATGTGCATTGATTATCTTTTCTATGTTATAATGTATTGCCAGTGTGCAGATAATAGATTTGTATGGGCCTAGGATGTGCATTGATTATCTTTTCTATGTTTATAATGTATGCCATGTGCAGATAATATGATATGTATGGGGCCCAGGAATGTGCATTGATTATCTTTTCTATGTTTATAATGTATGCCAGTGTGCAGATAATAGATTATTGTATGGGCCAGGAATGTGCATTGATTATCTTTTCTATGTTTAAATATGCCAGTGTGCAGATAATATGATATTGTTGGGGCCTAGGAATGTGCATTGATTATCTTTTCTATGTTTATAATGTTGCAGTGTGCAGATATTGATTTGTTGGGGCCTCAGGAATGTCATTGTTTCTTTCTTGTTTTTATTGTATGCATATGTGATTTGATATTGTTATGGGCCGCGATGTGCATGATTTCTTTTCTCTGTTTTATAGTATGTCCAGTGTGCAGTTATGATTTGTTGGGGCCTGGAATGTTGCTTTTATCTTTTCTTATTTATATTGCCCAGTGTGCGATTAGTTATTGATTTGGGGGGCCTAGTTGCATTGTTTCTTTTCTTTGTTTTTGTATGGCCGTGTGCAATTATGATATTGTATGGGGGCCTAGATGCATTGATTATCTTTTCTATGTTTATAATGTATGCAGTGTGCAATAATATGTGGTATGGGGCCAGAATGTGCATTGATTATTTTTTCTATGTTTATAATGTATGCAGTGTGCAGATAATATATATTGTATGGGGCCTAGGAATGTGCCATTGATTATCTTTTCTATGTTTTAATGTATGCAGTGTGCATAATATTGATATTGTATGGGGCCTAGGAATGTGCATTGATTTCTTTTCTATGTTTATAATATAGTCTAGTGTGAATAATATATATTGTATGGGCCCAGGAATGTGCATTGATTTCTTTTCTATGTTTATAATGTATCCAGTGTGCAGATAATATGATATTGTTGGGGCCTAGGAATGTGCATTGATTATCTTTTTCTATGTTTTAATGTATGCAGTGTGCAGATAATTGATATTGTTTTGGGGCCTAGGAATGTGCATTGATTATCTTTTCTATGTTTATAATGTATGTCAGTGTGCAGATAATATATTATGTATGGGGCCTAGGAATGTGCATTGATTATCTTTTCTATGTTTATAATGTATGCAGTGTGCAGATAATATGATATTGTATGGGGCCTAGGAATGTGCATTGATTATCTTTTCTATGTTTTATATGTAATGCCATTGTGCAGATAATATGATATTGTATGGGGCCTAATGTGCATTGATTATCTTTTCTATGTTTATAATGTATGCCTGTGCAGATAATATGATATTGTATGGGCCAGGAATGTGCATTGATTATCTTTTCTATGTTTATAAAGTATGTCAGTTGGCAGATAATATGATATTGTATGGGGCCAGGAAGTGTCATTGATTATCTTTTCTATGTTTTAATGTATGCCAGTGTGCAGATAATATGATATTGTATGGGCCTAGGAATGTGCATTGATTATCTTTTCTATTTTTTTATATGTATGCCGTGGTGCAGATAATATGATATTGTATGGGGCCTAGGAATGTGCATTGATTATCTTTTCTATGTTTATAATGTATGCCAGTGTGTCAGATAATATGATATTGTATGGGGCCTAGGAATTGCATTGATATTTCTTTTCTATGTTTATAAGTATGCCAGTGTGCGATAATATGATAATTTATGGGGCCAGAATTTGCATTGATTATCTTTTCTATGTTTATAAGTAGTGCAGTGTGCAGATAATATGATATTGTATGGGGCCTAGGAATGTGCATTGATTATCTTTTCTATGTTTATAATGTATGTCAGTTGCAGATAATATGATATTGTATGGGGCCTAGGAATGGTGCATTGATTATCTTTTCTATGTTTATATAGTATGCCGTGTGCAGATAATATGATATTGTATGGGGCCAGGAATGTGCATTGATTATCTTTTCTATGTTAATAAGTATGCCAGTGTGCAGATAATATGATATTGTATGGGGCCTAGGAATGTGCATTGATTATCCTTTTCTCTATGTTTATAATGTATGCCAGTGTGCAGATAATATGATATTGTATGGGGCCTGGAATGTGCATTGATTATCTTTTCTATTTTTATAGTATGCCGTGTGCAGATAATATGATATTGTATGGGGCCAGGAATGTGCATTGATTATCTTTTCTATGTTTAAAGTATGCAGTGTGCAGATAATTATATTGTAGTGGCCCTGGAATGTGCATTGATTATCTTTTCTAGTTTTAATGTATGCCATTGTGCAGATAATATGATATTGTATGGGGCCTAGGAATGTGCATTGATTATCTTTTCTATGTTTATAATGTATGATTCAGATAATATGATATTGTATGGGGCCAGGAATGTGCATTGATTATCTTTTCTATGTTTATAATGTATGCCTGTGGGCAGATAATGATATGTGTATGGGGCCTAGGAATGTGCATTGATTATCTTTTCTTATGTTATAATGTATGCAGTGTGCAGATAATATGATATTGTATGGGCCTAGGAATGTGCATTGATTATCTTTTCTATGTTTATAATGTATGCAGTGTGCAGATAATATGATATTGTATGGGCCTAGGAATGTGCATTGATTATCTTTTCTATGTTTAATGTATGCAGTGTGCAGATAATATGATATTGTATGGGCCTAGAATGTGCATTGATTATCTTTTCTATGTTTATAATGTATGCCAGTGTGCAGATAATATGATATTGTATGGGGCCTAGGAATGTGCATTGATTATCTTTTCTATGTTTATAATGTATGCCAGTGTGCAATATATGATATTGTATGGGGCCTAGGAATGTGCATTGATTCTCTTTTCTATTTTATAATGTTGCCAGTGTGCAGATAATATATATTGTATGGGGCCTAGGAATGTCATTATTATCTTTTCTATGTTTATATGTATGGTGTTGCAGATAATATGATATTGTATGGGGCCTAGGAATGTCATTGATTACTTTTCTATGTTTATAATGTATGTCAGTGTGCAGATAAATGATATTGTATGGGGCCTAGGAATGTGCATTGATTATCTTTTCTATGTTTATAATGTATGCAGTGTGCAGATAATATGATATTGTATGGGGCTAGGAATGTGCATTGATTATCTTTTCTATGTTTATAATGTAGTCAGTGTGCAGATAATATGATATTGTATGGGGCCTAGGAATGTGCATTGATTATTTTTTCTATGTTATAATGTATGCTGTAATCATATATTGATATTGTATGGGGCCAGGAATGTGCATTGATTATCTTTTCTATGTTTATAATGTTGCCAGTGTGCAGATATGATATTGTATGGGCCTAGGAATGTGCATTGATTATCTTTTCTATGTTTAATATATATCTACTGTGATGTCAGATAATATGATTTGTATGGGCCCAGGAATGTGCATTGATTATCTTTTCTATGTTTATAATGTATGCAGTGTGCAGATAATATGATATTGTATGGGGCCTAGGAATGTGCATTGATTATCTTTTCTATGTTTATAATGTATGCCAGTGTGTGCAGATAATATGATATTGTATGGGGCCAAGGAATGTGCATTGATTATCTTTTCTATGTTTTAATGTAATGCAGTGTGCAGATAATATGTATATTGTATGGGGCCTAGGAATGTGCATTGATTATCTTTTCTATGTTTATAATGTATGCAGTGTGCAGTAATATGATATTGTATGGGCCCGGAATGTGCATTGATTATCTTTTCTATGTTTATAATGTTGCCAGTGTGAAGATATATGATATTGTAGGGCCTAGGAATGTGCATTGATTATCTTTTCTATGTTTATAAATGTATATGGTTCAGATAATATGATATTGTATGGGGCCTAGGAATGTGCATTGATTATCTTTTCTAGTTTTATAATGTATTTGCAGTGTGCAGATAATATGTAATTGTATTGGGCCAGAATGTGCATTGATTATCTTTTCTATTTTATAATGTATGCCGTGTGCAGATAATATGATATTGTATGGGGCCTAGGAATGTGCATTGATTATCTTTTCTATGTTTTATAATGTATGTCAGTGTGCAGATAATATGATATTGTATGGGGCCTAGAATGTGCATTGATTATCTTTTCTATGTTTATATGTATGCAGTGTGCAGATAATATGATATTGTATGGGGCCCAGGAATGTGCATTGATATCTTTTCTATGTTTATAATTATGCAGTGTGCAGATAATATATATTGTATGGGGCCAGGAATGTGCATTGATTATCTTTTCTATGTTTATATATGCAGTGTGCAGATAATATGATATTGTATGGGCCAGGAATGTGCATTGATTATCTTTTCTTGTTTATAATGTATCTGGTTCAGTAATATGATTTGTATGGGGCCCAGGAATGTGCATTGATTATCTTTTCTATGTTTATAATGTATGCAGTGTGCAGATAATATGTATTGTATGGGGCCTTAGGAATGTGCATTGATTATCTTTTCTATGTTTATAATGTATTCCAGTGTGCAGAATATGATATTGTATGGGGCCTAGGAATGTGCATTGATTATCTTTTCTATGTTTATAATGTATGCCAGTGTGCAGATAATATGATATTGTATGGGGCCTAGGAATGTGCATTGATTATCTTTTCTATGTTATAATGTATGCCGTGTGCATATAATATGATATGTATGGGGCCAGGAATGTGCATTGATTATCTTTTCTATGTTTAAATGTATGTCCGTGTGCAGATAATATGATATTGTATGGGGCCAGAATGTGCATTGATTATCTTTTCTATGTTTATAATTATGCCAGTGTGCAGATAATATGATATTGTATGGGGCCTAGGAATGTGCATTGATTATCTTTTCTATGTTTATAATGATGTCCAGTGTGCAGATAATATGATTTATGTTGGGGCCTAGGATGTGCATTGATTACTTTTCTATGTTTATAATGTATGTCCGTGTGCAGATAATATGAATTGTATGGGGCCTAGGAATGTGCATTGATTATCTTTTCTAGAAACCCCTTTGTTTATAAAGTATGCCAGTGTGCAGATAATATGATATTGTATGGGGCCCAGGAATGTGCATTGATTATCTTTTCTATGTTTATAATGTATGCCAGTGTGCAGATAATATGATATTGTATGGGGCCTAGGAATGTGCATTGATTATCTTTTCTATGTTTATAATGTATGCCAGTGTATGGGGCCTAGGAATGTGCATTGATTATCTTTTCTATGTTTATAAAGTATGCCAGTGTGCAGATAATATGATATTGTATGGGGCCCAGGAATATGCATTGATTATCTTTTCTATGTTTATAATGTATGCCAGTGGTTTCCAGATATATATATTGTATGGGCCTAGGAATGGTGCATGGATTAATCTTTTCTATGTTTATAATGTTACCAGTGTGCAGATAATATGATATTGTATGGGGGCCTAGGAATGTGCATTGATTATCTCTTTCTATGTTTATAATGTATGCCAGTGTGCAGAATATATATATGTATGGGCCTAGGAATGTGCATTGATTATCTTTTCTATGTTTATAATGAATTTCAGTGTGCAGATAATATTGTATGGGCCTAGGAATGTGCATGATATCTTTTCATGTTATAATGTATGCCAGTGTGCAGATATATGATATTGTATGGGGCCTAGGAATGTGCATTGATTATCTTTTCTATGTTTATAATGTATGTCCAGTGTGCAGATAATATATTTGTATGGGGCCTAGGAATGTGCATTGATTATCTTTTCTATGTTTATAATGTATGCCAGTGTGCAGATAATATGATATTGTATGGGGCCTAGGAATGTGCATTGGTTATCTTTCTATGTTTATAATGTATACCAGTGTGCAAATAATATGATATTGTATGGGGCCCAGGAATGTCATTGATTATCTTTTCTATGTTTATAAGTATGCCAGTGTGCAGAATATGATTTGTATGGGGCCCAGGAATGTGCATTGATTATCTTTTCTATGTTTTAAAGTATGCCAGTGTGCAGATAATATATATTGTATGGGCCCAGGAATGCATTGATTATCTTTTCTATGTTATATGAATGCCAGTGTTCAGATAATATGATATTGTATGGGCCTAGGAATGTGCATTGATTATCTTTTCTATGTTTATAATGTTACCAGTGTGCAGATAATATGATATTGTATGGGGCCTAGGAATGTGCATTGGTTATCTTTTTTAGTTTATAATGTATACCAGTGTGCAGATAATATGATATTGTATGGGGCCTGGAATGTGCATTGATTATCTTTTCTATGTTTATAAATTATGCAGTGGGCAATAGATTATTGTAGGGGCCAGGAATGCATTGATTACTTTCTATTTGTAATGTATGCCAGTGTGCAGATAATATGATATTGTATGGGGCCTAGGAATGTCATTGATTATCTTTTCTATGTTATAATGTATGCCAGTGTGCAGATAATATGATATTGTATGGCCCATGAATGGGCATTATATCTTTTCTTTGTTTTATGTATGCCAGTGGTAGCTTATGATATTATGGGGCCTAGGAATGTGCATTGATTATCTTTTCTATGGTTATAATGTATGCCAGTGTGCAGATAATGATATTTATGGGGCCTAGGAATGTGCATTGATATCTTTCTATGTTATAATGTTGCCAGTGTGCATATATGATATTGTATGGGGCCTAGGATGTGCATTGATTACTTTTCTATGTTTATAATGGACCAGTGTGCAGATAATATGATATTGTATGGGGCCCATGAATGTTGCATTTATTATCTTTTTCTATGTATATAATGTATGCCAGTGTGCAGATAATATGATATTGTATGGGGCCCAGAATGTGCATTGATTATCTTTTCTATGTTTATAATGTATGCCAGTGTGCAGAAATATGATATTGTATGGGGCCTAGGAATGTCATTGATTATCTTTTCTATGTTTATAATGTATCCAGTGTGCAATAATATGATATTGTATGGGGCCCAGGAATGTGCATTGATTATCTTTTCTATTTATAATGTATGCCAGTGTGCATAATATGATATGTATGGGGCCAGGAATGTCATGATTATCTTTTCTATGTTATATGTATGCCAGTGTGCAGATAATATGATATTGTATGGGGCCCAGGAATGGGCATTGATTATCTTTTCTATGTTATAATGTATGCCAGTGTTCAGATAATAGATATGTATGGGCCAGGATATGCATTGATTATCTTTTCTATGTTTATATGTATGCCAGTGTGCAGATAATATGATATTGTATGGGCCCTGAGGTGCATTGATTATCTTTTCTTGTTTATAATGTATGCCAGTGTGCAGATAATATGATATTGTATGGGGCCAGGAATGTGCATTGATTATCTTTTCTATGTTTATAATGATATGCCATGTTCAGATAAATATGATATTGTATGGGGCCTAGATGTGCATTGATTATCTTTTCTATGTTTATAATGTATCAGTGTGCAGATAATATGATTTGTATGGGGCCTGAATGTGCATTGATTATCTTTTCTATGTTTTAATGTATGCCAGTGTGCAGATAATATGAATTGTATGGGCCCAGAATGTAATTGATATCTTTTCTATGTTTATAATGATGCCAGTGGCAGATAATATGATATTGTATGGGGCACAGGAATGTGCATTGATTATTTTTCTATGTTTATAATGTATGCCAGTGTTGCAGATAATATGATATTGTATGGGGCCTAGGAATGTGCATTGATTATCTTTTCTATGTTTATAATGATGCCAGTGTGCAGATAATATGATATTGTAGGGGCCAGGAATGTGCATTGATTATCTTTTCTTGTTATAATGTATGTGGTTCAGATAATATATATTGTATGGGGCTAGGAATGTGCATTGATTATCTTTTCTATGTTATAATGTATGCCAGTGGTCAGATAATATATATTGTATGGGGCCCAGGAATGTGCATTGATTATCTTTTCTATGTTTATAATGTATGCAGTGTGCAGATAATATTATATGTTGGGGCCTAGGAATGTGCATTGATTATCTTTTCTATGTTTATAAATATGCTAGTGTGCAGTAATATGTATTGTATGGCCTAGGAATGTGCATTGATTATCTTTTCTATGTTTATAATGTATGCCAGTGTGCAGATAATATGATATTGTATGGGCCCAGAATGTGCAGTATTATATCTTTTCTATGTTTATAATGTATGCCAGTGTTCAGATAATATGATATTGTATGGGGCCTAGGAATGTGCATTGATATCTTTTCTATGTTTTAATGGATACCCAGTGGCAGATAATATGATATTGTATGGGGCCTAGGAATGTGCATTGTTATCTTTTTCTATGTTTATAATGTATGCCAGTGTGCAGAAATATGATATTGTATGGGGCCTAGGAATGTGCATTGATATCTTTTCTATGTTTATAATGTATCCAGTGTGCAGATAATATGATATTGTATGGGGCCATGAATGTGCATTTATTATCTTTTCTATGTAATAATGTATGCCAGTGTGCAGATATATAATGATTTGTATGGGGCCCAGGAATGTGATTGATTATCTTTTCTATTTTATAAAATGTATGCCAGTGTGCAGATAATATGATATTGTATGGGGCCTAGGAATGTGCATTGATATCTTTTCTATGTTATAATGTATACAGTGTGCAGATAATATGATATTGTATGGGGCCCAGGAATGTGCATTGATTATCTTTCTATGTTTATAATGTATGCCAGTGTGCAGATAATATGATATTGTATGGGGCCCAGGAATGTGGCATTGATTTCTTTCTATGTTTATAATGTATGCCAGTGTGCAGATAATATGATATTGTATGGGGCCCAGAATGTCATTGATATCTTTTCTATCTTTATATATGTATGCCGTGTGCAGATAATATGATATTGTAGGGGGCACAGGAATATGTGCATTGATTATCTTTTTCTATGTTTATAATGTAGCCAGTGTCAGATAATATGATATTGTATGGGGCCCAGGAATGTGCATTGATTATCTTTTCTATGTTTATAATGTATGCCAGTGTGCAGATAATATGATATTGTATGGGCCCAGGAATGTGCATTGATTATCTTTTCTATGTTTATAATGTATGCCAGTGTGCAGATATATGATATTGTATTGGGCCTAGGATGTGCATTGATTATCTTTTCTATGTTTATAATGTTGTCAGTGTGCAGATAATATGATATTGTATGGGCCAGAATGTGCATTGATATCTTTTCTATTTTATAAAGTATGCCAGTGTCAGATAATATGATATTGTATGGGGCCCAGGAATGTGCATTGTTATCTTTTATGTTTATAATGTATGCCATGGTGCAGATAATATGATATTGTATGGGGCCCAGGAATGTGCATTGATTATCTTTTCTATTTTATAATGTATGCCAGTGTGCAGATAATATGATATTGTATGGGGCCAGGAATGTGCATGATTATCTTCTTTTCTATGTTAAAAATATGCATGGTGCAGATAATATGATATTGTATGGGGCCTAGGAATGTGCATTGATTATCTTTTCTATGTTAATAAGGTATGCCAGTGTGGCATATAATATGATATTGTATGGGGCCAGGAATGCATTGATTATCTTTTCTATGTTTATAATGTATGCCAGTGTCAGATAATATGATATTGTATGGGGCCTAGGAATGTGCATTGATATCTTTTCTATGTTTATAATGTATCCAGTGTGCAGATAATTATATTGTATGGGGCCTAGGAATGTGCATTGATTATCTTTTCTATGTTTATAATGTATGCCAGTGTGCATAATATATGATATTGTATGGGGCCTAGGAATGTGCATTGATTATCTTTTCTATGTTTATAATGTATGTCAGTGTGGCAGATAATATATTGTATGGGGCCTAGGAATGTGCATTGATTACTTTTCTATGTTTATAATGTATGCCAGTGTGCAGATATATGATATTGTATGGGGCTAGGATGTGCATTGATTATCTTTTCTATGTTTATAGTATGTCAGTGTCAGATAAATATATTGTATGGGGCCTAGGAATGTGCATTGATTATCTTTTCTATGTTTATATGTATGCCAGTGTGCAGATAATATGATATTGTATGGGGCCTAGGAATGTGCATTGTTATCTTTTCTATGTTTATATGTATCCGTGTGCAGATAATATGATATTGTATGGGGCCCAGGAATGTGCATTGATTATCTTTTCTATTTTATAAGTAGCCAGTGTGCAGATATATGATATTGTATGGGGCCCAGGAATGTGCATTGATTATCTTTTCTATGTTTATAAGTATGCCAGTGTGCAAATAATATATATTGTATGGGGCACAGAATATGCTGATTATCTTTCTATGTTATAATGTATGCCAGTGTCAGATAATATGATATTGTATGGGCCTAGGAATGTGCATTGATTATCTTTTCTATGTTTAAATGTATACCAGTGTGCAGATAATATGATATTGTATGGGGCCTAGGAATGTGCATTGGTTATCTTTTCTATGTTTAATGTAACCAGTGTGCAGATAATATGATATTGTATGGGGCCTGGAATGTGCATTGATTATCTTTTCTATGTATATAATTTATGCCAGTGTTCAGATAATATGATATTGTATGGGGCTAGGAATGTGCATTGATTTCTTTTCTATGTTTATATGATTACCATGTGCAGATAATATGATATTGTATGGGCCTAGGAATGTGCATTGATTATCTTTTCTATGTTTATAATGTATGCCAGTGTGCAGAATATATGATATTGTATGGGGCCTAGGAATGTGCATTGGTTATCTTTTCTATGTTTATATGTATACCAGTGTGCAGATAATATGATATTGTATGGGGCCTAGGAATGTCATTGATTATCTTTTCTTGTTTTATAAAGTATGCCAGTGTGCAGATAATATGATATTGTATGGGCCTAGGAATGTGCATTGATTATCTTTTCTATGTTTTATAATGTATGCCAGTGTGCAGATAATATGATATTGTATGGGGCCTAGGAATGTGCATTGATTATCTTTTCTAGTTTTATATGTATGCCAGTGTGCAGATAATATGATATTGTATGGGGCCTAGGAATGTGCATTGGTTATCTTTTCTATGTTTATAATGTATGCCAGTATGCAGATAATATGATATTGTATGGGCCTAGGATGTGCATTGATTATCTTTTCTATGTTTATAATGTATGCCAGTGTGCAGATAATATGATATTGTATGGGGCCTAGGAATGTGCATTGGTTATCTTTTCTATGTTTATAATGTATGCCAGTGTGCAGATAATATGATATTGTATGGGGCACAGGAATGTGCATTGATTATCTTTTCTATGTTTATAATGTATGCCAGTGTGCAGATAATATGATATTGTATGGGGCCTAGGAATGTGCATTGATTATCTTTTCTATGTTTATAATGTATGCCAGTGTGCAGATAATATGATATTGTATGGGGCCTAGGAATGTGCATTGATTATCTTTTCTATTTTATAATGTTGCCAGTGTGCAGATAATATGATATTGTATGGGGCCTAGGAATGTGCATTGGTTATCTTTTCTATGTTTATAATGTACGCAGTGTCAGATAATATGATATTGTATGGGGCCATAGGAATGTGCATTGATTATCTTTTCTATGTTTATAATGTATGCCAGTGTCAGATAATAGATATTGTTGGGGCCTAGGAATGTGCATTGGTTATCTTTCTATGTTTATAATGTATGCCAGGTGCAGATAATATGATATGTATGGGGCCTAGGAATGTGCATTGATTTTTTCTATGTTTATAATGTATGCCAGTGTGCAGATAATATGATATTGTATGGGGCCCAGGAATGTGCATTGATTATCTTTTTCATGTTTATAATGTATGCCAGTGTGCAGATAATATTATATTGTATGGGGCCCAGGAATGTGCATTGATTACTTTTTTTTATGTTTAAATGTTGCCAGTGTGCAGATAATATTATGTATGGGGCCTAGAATGTGCATTGATTATCTTTTCTATGTTTTAATGTATGCCAGTGTGCAGATATGTGATATTGATGGGGTCTAGGAATGTGCATTGATATCTTTTCTATGTTTATAATGTATGCCAGTGTGCAGATAATATGATATTGTTGGCCTAGGAATGTGCATTGATTATCTTTTCATGTTTATAATGTATCCATGTGCAGATAATATGATTGTATAGGGCTAGGAATGTCATTGATTATCTTTTCTATGTTTATATGTATGCCAGTGTGCAGATAATATGATATTGTATGGGGCCCAGGAATGTGCATTGATTATCTTTTCTATGTTTATATGTATGCCAGTGTGCAGATAATTGATATTGTATGGGGCCCTAGGAATGTGCATTGATTATCTTTTCTATGTTTATAATGTATGCCAGTGTGCAGATAATATGATATTGTATAGGGACTAGGATGTGCATTGATTACTTTTCTATGTTTATAATGTATGCCAGTGTGCAATAATATGATATTGTATGGGCCCAGGAATGTGCATTGATTATCTTTTCTATGTTTATAATGTATGCCAGTGTTCAGATAATATGAATTGTATGGGGCCTAGAATGTGCATTGATTTCTTTTCATGTTTATAATGTATACCAGTGTGCAGATATATGATATTTGTTGGGGCCTAGGAATGTGCATTGATTATCTTTTCTATGTTTATAATGTATCCAGTTGTGCAGATAATATTGATATTGTATGGGCCTAGGAATGTGCATTGATTATCTTTTCTATGTTTTATAATTATGTCAGTGTGCAGATAATATATTGTATGGGGCCTAGGAATGTGCATTGATTATCTTTTCTATGTTTATAATGTATGCCAGTTGTGCAGATAATATGATATTGTTGGGCCTAGGAATGTGCATTGATATCTTTTCTAGTTTATAATGTATGCAGTGTGCAGATAATATTTGATGGGGCCTAGGAATGTGCATTGATTATCTTTTCTATGTTTATAATGTATGCCAGTGTGCAGATAATATGATATTGTATGGGGCCTAGGAATGTGCATTGGTATCTTTTCTATGTTTATAATGTATACCAGTGTGCAGTAATAATATGATGTGTATGGCCCAGAATGTGCATTGATTATCTTTTCTATGTTTATAAAGTATGCCAGTGTGCAGATACTATGATATTGTATGGGGCCCAGGAATGTGCATTGATTATCTTTTCTATGTTTATAAAGTATGCCAGTGTGCAGATAATATTATATTGTATGGGGCACAGGAATATGCATTGATTATCTTTTCTATGTATATAATGTATGCCAGTGTTCAGATAATATGATATTGTATGGGGCCTAGGAATGTGCATTGATTATCTTTTCTATGTTTATAATGTATACCAGTGTGCAGATATAATGATATTGTATGGGGCCTAGGAATGTGCATTGGTTATCTTTTCTATGTTTATAATGTATACCAGTGTGCAGATAATATGATATTGTATGGGGCCTAGGAATGTGCATTGATTATCTTTTCTATGTTTATAAAGTATGCCAGTGTGCAGATAATATGATATTGTATGGGGCCCAGGAATGTGCATTGATTATCTTTTCTATGTTTAAATGTATGTCAGTGTGCAGATAATATGATATTGTATGGGGCCCAGGAATGTGCATTGATTATCTTTTCTATGTTTTATAGTGTATGTCAGTGTGCAGATAATATGATATTGTATGGGGCCCAGGAATGTGCATTGATTATCTTTTCTATGTTTATAATGTATGTCAGTGTGCAGATAATATGATATTGTATGGGGCCCAGGAATGTGCATTGATTATCTTTCTATGTTTATAGTGTATGTCAGTGTGCAGATAATATGATATGTATGGGGCCCAGGAATGTGCATTGATTATCTTTTCTATGTTTATAATGTATGTCAGTGTGCAATAATATGATATTGTATGGGGCCCAGGAATGTGCATTGATTATCTTTTTCTATGTTTATAATGTATGTCAGTGTGCAGATAATATGATATTGTATGGGGCCCAGGAATGTGCATTGATTATCTTTTTATGTTTATAATGTATGCCAGTGTACAGATAATATGATATTGTATGGGGCCACAGGAATGTGCATTGATTATCTTTTCTATGTTTTAATGTATGCCAGTGTGCAGATATATGATATTGTATGGGGCCAGGAATGTGCATTGGTTATCTTTTCTAGTTTATAATGTATGCCAGTATGCAGATAATATGATATTGTATGGGCCTAGGAATGTGCATTGATTATCTTTTCTCTATGTTTATAATGTATGCCAGTGTGCAGATAATATGATATTGTATGGGGCCTAGGAATGTGCATTGGATTATCTTTTCTATGTTTATAATGTATGCCAGTGTGCAGATAATATGATATTGTATGGGGCCTAGGAATGTGCATGGTTTCTTTTCTATGTTTATAATGTATGCCAGTGTGCAGATAATATGATATTGTATGGGGCCTAGGAATGTGCATTGGTTATCTTTTCATGTTATAATGTATGCCAGTATGCAGATAATATGATATTGTATGGGGCCTAGGAATGTGCATTGATATCTTTTCTATGTTTATAATGTATGCCATGTGCAGATAATATGATTGTATGGGGCCAGTGTAGAGAATGTATTGTGGTATTATGATGTGCATTGTTATCTTTTCTATGTTTATAATGTATGCCAGTGTGCAGATAATATGATATTGTATGGGGCCTAGGAATGTGCATTGGTTATCTTTTCTATGTTTATAATGTATGCCAGTATGCAGATAATATGATATTGTATGGGGCCTAGGAATGTGCATTGATTATCTTTTCTATGTTTATAATGTATGCCAGTGTGCAGATAATATGATATTGTATGGGGCCTAGGAAGTGCATTGTTATCTTTTCTATGTTTATAATGTATGCCAGTGTCAGATAATAGATATTGTATGGGGCACAGGAATGTGCATGATTATCTTTTCTATGTTTATAATGTATGCCAGTGTGCAGATAATATGATATTGTATGGGGCCTAGGAATGTGCATTGATTATCTTTTCTATGTTTATAATGTATGCCAGTGTGCAGATAATATGATATTGTATGGGGCCTAGGAATGTGCATTGATTATCTTTCTATGTTTATAATGTATGCCAGTGTGCAGATAATATGATATTGTATGGGGCCTAGGAATGTGCATTGGTTATCTTTTCTATGTTTATAATGTATGCCAGTGTGCAGATAATATGATATTGTATGGGGCCTAGGAATGCATTGATTATCTTTTCTATGTTTTAATGTATGCCAGTGTGCAGATAATATGATATTGTATGGGGCCTAGGAATGTGCATTGGTTATCTTTTCTATGTTTATATGTATGCCAGTGTGCAGATAATATGATATTGTATGGGGCCTAGGAATGTGCATTGATTATCTTTTCTATGTTTATAATGTATGCCAGTGTGCAGATAATATGAATTGTATGGGGCCCAGGAATGTGCATTGATTATCTTTTCTATGTTTATAATGTATGCCAGTGTGCAGATAATATGATATTGTATGGGGCCCAGGAATGTGCATTGATTATCTTTTTTATGTTTAGAATGTATGCCAGTGTGCAGATAATATGATATTGTATGGGGCCTAGGAATGTGCATTGATTATCTTTTCTATGTTTATAATGTATGCCAGTGTGCAGATAATGTGATATTTTATGGGGTCTAGGAATGTGCATTGATTATCTTTTCTATGTTTATAATGTATGCCAGTGTGCAGATAATATGATATTGTATGGGTCCCAGGAATGTGCATTGATTATCTTTTCATGTTATAATGTATGCCAGTGTGCAGATACTATGATATTGTATCGGGCCGAATGTGCATTGATTATCTTTTCTATGTTTATAATGTATGCCAGTGTGCAGATACTATGATATTGTATGGGGTCTAGGAATGTGCATTGATTACTTTTCTATGTTTATATGTATGCCTGTGTCAGATAATATTATATTGTATGGGGCCTAGGAATGTGCATTGATTATCTTTTCTATGTTTTAATGTATGCCAGTGTGCAGATATATATTGTATGGGGCCCAGGAATGGGCATTAATATCTTTTCTATGTTTATAATGTATGCCAGTGTGCAGATACTATGATATTGTATGGGGCCCAGGAATGTGCATTGATTATCTTTTCTATGTTTATAATGTATGCCAGTGTGCAGATAATATGATATTGTATGGGGCCCAGGAATGTGCATTGATTATCTTTTCTATGTTTATAATGTATGCCAGTGTGCAGATAATATGATATTGTATGGGGCCTAGGAATGTGCATTGGTTATCTTTCTATGTTTATAATGTATGCCAGTGTGCAGATAATATGATATTGTATGGGGCCCAGGAATGTGCATTGATTATCTTTTCTATGTTTATAATGTATGCCAGTGTGCAGATAATATGATATTGTATGGGCACAGGAATGTGCATTGATTATCTTTTTTATGTTTAGAATGTATGCCAGTGTGCAGATAATATGATATGTATGGGGCCTAGGAATGTGCATTGATTATCTTTTCTATGTTAGAATGTATGCCAGTGTGCAGATAATATGATATTGTATGGGGCCGTAGGATGTACATTGATTATCTTTTCTATGTTTATAAATTATGCCAGTGTGCAGATAATATGATATTGTATGGGGCCCAGGATATGCATGATTATCTTTTCTATGTTTAAAAGTATGCCAGTGTGCAGATAATATGATATTGTATGGGGCCAGGAATGTGCATTGATTATCTTTTCTATGTTTATAAAGTATGCGCCGTGTGCAGATAATATGATATTGTATGGGGCCTAGGAATGTGCATTGATTATCTTTTCTATGTTTATAAAGTATGCCAGTGTGCAGATAATATGATATTGTATGGGGTCTAGGAATGTGCATTGATTATCTTTTCTATGTTTGTATAAATGTTGGGAAGGTTCTAATAATAATAATAATAATAATTAATAATATTGGTGGCGTATGTACATTTTTTAGGGGTTGCACCTATGCACATGTTCATTTTTAGTCATAGCTACTTGATCACATTACAGCCTAATGGACCAGTTTTCAAATAAAGTGTGGTTAGTAAGAAAATAAAATCATAGTATCTGTGTTCTGGGCTATCTTCCATTTAATTTGTAACCAACATAATAGCCATGGTTAGGCTCTAGCTGATCTACAGGATGGCAAACACTTAAAAAATCCTATTTTATGAAAAAATACATGCAAAATTATTTTTTTTCTGGGTCCTACATGTTGACATACGTTACCTTCTTGGTCTTTGTCTAAGTGAGTTGACTTGATTTCCAAGAATATAGTACATCCGAGCCTCATGTAATAAAGAAAAACATTCCGTACATCCCTGAATGGTCTTGTCCATTTCTACCTTCTCCAGGAAGTAAGCAGGGTCCAGCAGAGGTAACCTTACAAGCTCCAAAAGTTCTTTTAAGTTCTTGCACCTTTCAAGGCTGTTTTTGTTCACCCATTTCATGACTGCTTCAAAGACCTCTTCCTCCCTTCGTACCACTAGATTTTCATTGGACAAATACTCAACGAGTTCATCTTTGCTTAAACTCAAGAACTCCTCATGACACGAGACTTCTGCAAAGCCTTCAAGCATCAGCTTCTTGCTCTTCTCAGATAAAGTAAAGATGGAAAAGGAATCTGCAAATTTCATTATCCCAACGCAGTTGCAAGGATGGAGCTGGTTTTCAAGAAACTTAACACAAGCATCACGTAACCTGCTCATATGAAGTAAGTCGCTGGCTTCCAGAAGCCCAACGACATTGTCTTCATCGATTTCGAGACTCCCTCCATACATGTAGTCCAATAGGGTGCTCATGTTTGGTGAGGAGATTTTTTGGATCTCAATAACATTAAGATGACTTTCCTTCAGGTGGCCTCCAAACATTGCTCTAAAATATGAACTGTTAGAGGATAAAACTGCCTTGTGGCAAGGGTAGTCCCAGCCTTCTATAACCAGAACCACGTCGGTAAACATGCTGGTTTTTCTATAAATATTTAAGCTCTGGAGTATTTCAATGGCATTGCAAGATCCATCACACAGACTCATAGATATTTTCTCACCCTTCAACTCTTGATTGGAATTTTCAAGACTGTTAGACCGAAAGACCAATTCTTCTTTTAAAGTCTCCCCCATCCTATAATGTAAATATAAAACAGTTTTAAGAAAATAGAGTCAACTGTACTTGCAAAAGTTATCGTGTCAAGTGATGTGCAAGTGTAATGCAGCCAATGTTATGGAGTTAAAATCCCAACCTACAAATCTCCCCCTTGTTCCTCTTATCTAGTGATGGCCCGGTTCGCGGATCCGAACCCGGTTCCTCGGCGGATTTCCCGAGATTCGCGAACGGCAGATATTGCGGATTTTCCGGATTCCCGCCTTCCGAACTTTTCCGAATTTTCAAAATTACGAGAATTTCTCGTATTTTCGAAAATGCACGGAAAAACTTCTTTTCTAAAATTTTCGAAATTACGAGGATTTCACGTATTTTCGAGCATGCATGAAAATACATATTTTCGAAAATTTTCGAAATTACGAGGATTTCTCGTATTTTCGAAGAATTTTACATTTTAATGGGTTTTAATGGGTCCGCTTGCAGATTTTCGAAATGTCGAATTTTTTCGAAAATTCACGGATCCTCGAGCGGACCGGATTTTGCGAAGTTCGGACATCTCTACTCTTATCTTGTTCTTCCTCTAGTGCCAGCAGTTCAGTGCAGTAAGGCGATTGGCGTTCCCCAGGCTGGAACCATTATGCGGTCATTAATGGGGTTCATCTGCTGTACCAGAAACCTGACCTGTGGCTCTGCAGCGCTCATTGTTTATAATCAATTAAAAGGATCACTGAAACTTTTCAACCCCCCTGATAAACACAAACACCGTATCAGTTACAACTTCTATCATCGCCTTTAACATCCCTAGTCATTTGTAACTTAATTTAAACAAAGGAAGAAATAAATAATAAATAAAATAAACTGTCTCTCCCCCCCCTATTAGCAAGGATCTTTGGATTTGACGGGTTTTGTCCATTGCTACAGTTCCTGGTAATTGAATATTAGGTCAGAATGTACCATTCATTTCCCAACACCCAGGGGGGACATATTTTATAAAGATATATAAAAATAATTATAACAATAATAATAATAACAATAAAATAACTGTAATAATAAAAATAAATTATAATAAAAATATAATAACAATACAAAATAATAATAAAATAACAGTAATTATAATAATGTCCTTATCAAAATATCATCTGTTCCCATAAAGTATAAAAAAAATAATGATAACAATAGTTATTTTTAATGATAATAAAACAGTAATAATAATAATAATAATAATAATAAAATAACAGTAATAATAATAATAATAATAATAATAAAATAACAGTAATTATAATAATGTCCTTATCAAAATATCATCTGTTCCCATAAAGTATAAAAAAATAATAATAACAATAGTTATTTTTAATAATAATAAAACAGTAATAATAATAATAATAATAATAAAATAACAGTAATAATAATAATAATAATAATAATAATAAAATAACAGTAATATTAATAATAATAAAATAACAGTAATAATAATATAACAGTAATAATAATAATAAAATAATAATAATTATAATATAACAGTAATAATAATAATAATAATAATAATAATAAAATAACAGTAATACTACTACTACTAATAATAAAATAACAGTAATAATAATAATAATAATAATAATAATAATAATAATACTAATAAAAATAAAATAACAGTAATAAAAAATAAATAACCAGAATAATAATAATAATAATAATAATAATAATAATAATAATAATAATAATTAAAAAAATAACAGTAATAATAATAATAATAATAAAATAACAGTAATAATAAAATAACAGTTATAATAATAATAAAATAACAGTAATAATAAAATAACAGTTATAATAATAATAAAATAACAGTAATAATAAAATAACAGTTATAATAAAATAACAGTAATAATAATAATAATAATAATAAAATAACAGATATAATAATAATGTCCTTATTAAAATATCATCTGTTCCCATAAGTGTCCTTTTTGGGGGTTTGTTTGTTTTTTTCAGAAATGGAACATCCCTGGCAGATGGAGGGTTAATGATTTTCTCTGTGTGTGTTAAACTGGTCGATATTATCCGTTCATTCCGTTTCTACATTAGACAGATGGGACAGGACAGGATGTTCAACATTATCTCATTTAGAACCGACTCCCTCTCATTATTCAATGGAGACATGTTAATGTCTCTGGGTGTTCTGTTTTAACCATTTAGCTATAGAGAGGGGCCCCTGGCAATGCAGGATATTAGGGCCACAATCTAGGAGACTGACAGGGTAATTCAATAAAAGTTCTTATCGTTTAAAATGGTGCTAATGTTGCCCCAACCAATCAGATGTTAGCTTTCAAATGCTAAATAAGATCTGATTGGTTGGGGCAAAATTAGCCCCATATTAAACGATAAGAACTTTTATTGAATCTCCCTGAAAATGTGTCACTGAGAAGTGAATAAAGACAAAGAGAGCTGTAGTTTGACAACACCATTATAACCATCCTAAAATAATGGCAGGGCCGAGAAATACCGGATGTTATCCTCACTTTACAGCCACGGTGTGAAATAAAATCAGCGTCAGTCAATGTATTTTTCTATCTGTCTATCTATCTATCTATCTATCTATCTACTTATCTATCTATTATCTATCTATCATCTATCTATCTATCTATCTATCTATCTATCATCTATTATCTATCTATCTATCTATCTATCTATTATCTATCTATCTATCTATTATCTATCTATCTATCTATTTATCTATCTATCTACTTATCTATTCTATCCTCTCTCCTACATTACTATATCATTTTACATCTATTATATATCTTTTTTTTTATCTTCTATCTATCTATCTATCTATCTATCTATCTATCTATCTATCTATCATCTATCTATCTATCTATCATCTATCTATTATCTATCTATCTATCTATTATCTATCTATCAATCTATCATCTATCTATCTATCATCTATCTATCTATCTATCTATCTATCTATCTATCTATCTTATCTATCTATATCATCTATCTATCTATCTATCTATCTATCTATCTGTATCTATCTATCTATCTATCTATCTATCTTCTATCTATCTATTATCTATCTATCTATCTATCTATCTATCTATCTATCTATCTATCTACTACTATCTATCTATCTATCTATCTACTTATCTATCTATCTACTATCTATCTATCTATCTATCTCTCTCTATGCTATCTATCTATCTATCTATCTATCTATCTATCTATTACTATCCTATCTATCTATCATCTATCTATCTATCTATCTACTTATCTATCTATCTATCTATCTACTTATACTATCTATCTACTTATACTTTTCATTTCTTATCTATCTATCTATCTATCTATCTATCTATCTACTTATCTATCTATCTATCTATCTATCTACTTATCTATCTATCTATCTATCTATCTACTTATCTATCTATCTATCTATCTATCTATCTATATCTATCTATCTATCTATCTATCTATCTATCATCTTATTCCTACTATCTATCTATCTATCTATTATCTATCTACTCTAATCTATCTATCTATCTATCTATCTATCTATCTATCTACTATCTATCTATCTATCTATTATCTATCTATCTATTATCTATCTATCTATCTATCTATCTATCATCTATCTATTATCTATCTATCTATCTATCTATTATCTATCTATCTATCTATTATCTATCTATCTATCATCTATCATCTATCTATCTATCTCTATCTATCATCTATCTATCTATCTATTATCTATCTATCTATCTATCTATCTATTTATCTATCTATCTATCTATATTCTCTATATTCTATCTAATCTATATCTATCTTATCTATCTATCTATTATCTATCTATCTATCATATATCTATCTATCTATCTATTTCTATCTAATCATCTATCATCTATCTATCTATCTATCTTATCTATCACTATCGATCTATTATCTATCTATCTATCTATCTATCTATCGATCTATCATCTATATCTATCTATTATCTATCTATCATCTATCTATCTATCTATCTATCTATTATCTATCTATTCTTATCTATCTATTATCTCTCTTTTATCTATCTATCTATTATCTATCTATCTATCTATTATCTATCTATATCTTATCTATCTATTATCTATCTTTTATCTATCTATCTATTATCTATCTATCTATCTATCTATCTATCTATCATCTATCTATCTATCTATCTATCTATCCTATCACTATCTCTATCTATCTATCTATATCTATCTATCATCTATATCTCTATCTATCTTCTCTAATCTATCTATTATCTATCTACTATCTATCTATCATCTATCTATCTATCTATCTATCTATCTATCTATCTATCATCTATCTATCTATCTATCTATCTATTATTCTATCTATTATTTATCTATCTATTTTCTATCGTTAATCTATCTTTCTATCTATCTATTAATCTATCTATCCATCTATCTATCATCTATTATCTATCTATTATCTATCTATCTAGTAACTATATATTATCTATCTTTTATATCTATCTATCTATCTATCTATCTAGTCTATCTACCATCTATATATCTATCAATCTCTCTACTATCTATCTATCTATCTTATCTATCTATCTTTCACATCTATTATCTATCTATCTATCATCTATCTATCCATCTATCTATCTATTGTCTATCTATTATCTATCTATGATCTATCTATCTATCTATCATCTATCTATCTATCTATCTATCTATCTATTATATATGTATCATCTATCTATCTACTATCATTATCTATCTATCTATATATCTATCTATCTATCTATCTATCCATCTATCTTTAGTTTCTATATATGTCTATCTATCTATCTTTCCATATATCTATTTCTAGTTGTATATCTGTCTATCTATCTATCAAATCAAATTTAAAAAAACTGTATTGTCTGTGTCTGTCTATTTCTCTCTAGTTTGTCTCGCTATCTATCTCTAGGGGCTAGATGTTTTGGTCTGTGGGTTCTTTTAGTTTGGTGTTGCTTTTTGTTTCTTGTTTCTATCATATCTGTCTTTCTATCTATTATCTATCGATCTATCAATCTATCAACTATCTATCTGTCAATTATCTATCTGTTTATCTATCTAACTGTCAACTATCTATCTATCATCTATCTATCTATTGTCTTTCTATTATCTATCTATGATCTATCTATCTATCTATCTATCTATCTATCTATCTATCTATCTATGATATATCTATCATCTATCTATTTATCTATCTATCTATCTCTAGTTGTTTATATATCTATGTATCTATGTATGTATGTACTGTATCTATCTATCGATCTATCAATCTATCAACTATCTATCTGTCAATTTTATTATCTGTCTATCTATCTTCAACTATCTATCTGTCAACTATCTATCTATCATTTATCTATCTATCTATCTATCTGTCTTCTATCTATCTATTATCTATCTATCATCTATCTACCTATCTATCTATCTATCATCTACCTATCTATCCATCTATTATCTATCTACTATCATCATCTATTCTCTATCTATCTACTCATCTATCTATCTATCTACTCATCTATCTATTATCTATCTATCTATTATCTATCTATCTATCTATCTATCATCTATCTATCTATCTATCTATCTATCTATCTATATATCATCTATCTATCATCTATCTATCTATCCATACATAAAACTACTGGTTCCTGGTAGTGTAGTGATGTAATGTTATAATGCGGTAGACAGGGACAGTATAAAATCAGTTACATTCATTTAGATCATATTGATACAATGTGTATATAAATAGATACATTTCTATATCTATTATCTATCTATGTAATTATAATGTTATAACGCTGTAGACAGACAGTATCAGATCATATTGATACATGTGTATATAATAGATACATTTCTATATCTATTATCTATCTATGTAATGATATAATGTTATAATGCTGTAGACAACAGTATCAATCATATTGATACAATGGTATATAAATAGATACATTTCTATATCTATTATCTATCTATGTAATGATATAATGTTATAAATGCTGTAGACAGACAGTATCAGATCATATTGATACAATGTGTATATAAATAGATACATTTCTATATCTATTATCTATCTATGTAATGATATAATGTTATAATGCTGTAGACGGACAGTATCAGATCATATTGATACAATGTGTTATATATATAGATACATTTTCTATATCTATTATCTATCATGTAATGAATAATGTTATATATGCTGTAGACAGACAGTATCAGATCATATTGATACAATGTGTATATAAATGATACATTTCTATATCTATTATCTATCTATGTAATGATATAATGTATAATGCTGTAGACGGACAGTATCAGATCATATTGATACAATGTGTATATAATAGATACATTTCTATATCTATTATCTATCTATGTAATGATATAATGTTATAATGCTGTAGACGGACAGTATCAGATCATATTGATACAATGTGTATATAAATAGATACATTTCTATATCTATTATCTATCTATGTATTATATAATGTTATAATGCTTGTAGACGGACAGTATCAGATCATATTGATACAATGTGTATATAGATACATTTCTATATCATATTTCTATCTATGTATGATATAATGTTATAACGCTGTAGACAGACAGTATCAAATCATATTGATACAATGTGTATATATATAGATACATTTCTATATCTATTCTATCTTGTAATGAATAATGTTATATGCTGTAGACAGACAGTATCAGATCATATTGATACAATGTGTATATTATAGATACATTTCTATATCTATTATCTATCTAGTAATGATTATAATGTTATAATGCTGTAGACGGACAGTATCAGATCATATTGATACAATGTGTATATAGATACATTTCTATATCTATTTCTATCTATGTAATGAATAATGTTATAACGATGTAGACGGACAACAATCATATTGATACAATGTGTATATAGATACATTTCTATATCTATTATCTATCTATGTAATATATAATGTTATAACGCTGTAGACAGACAGTATCAGATCATATTGATACAATGTGTATATATAGATACATTTCTATATCTATTATCTATCTATGTAATGATATAATGTTATAATGCTTTAGACGGACAGTATCAGATCATATTGATACAATGTTATAATAAATGATACATTTCTATATCTATTATCTATCTATTTAATGATATAATGTTTATATGCTGTAGACGGACAGTATCAGATCATATTGATACAATGTGTTATATAAATAGATACATTTCTATATCTATTATCTATCTATGTAATGATATAATGTTATAATGCTGTAGACGGACAGTAATCAGATCATATTGATACAATGTGTAGTATAAATAGATACATTTCTATATCTATTATCTATCAATGTAATGATATAATGTTATAATGCTGTAGACACAGTATCAGATCATATTGATACATGTGTATATAGATACATTTCTATATCTATTATCTATCTATGTAATGATATAATGTTATAATGCTGTAGACAGACAGTATCAGATCATATTGATCAATGTGTATATAAATAGATACATTCTCTATATCTATTATCTATCTATGTAATGATATGGTTTAATGCTGTAGACGGACAGTATCAGATCATATTGATACATGTGTATATATTAGATACATTTCTATATCTATTATCTATCTATGTAATGATATAATGTTATAATGATGTAGACAGACAGTATCAGATCATATTGATACAATGTGTATATATATAGATACATTTCTATATCTATTATCTATCTATGTAATGATATAATGTTATAATGCTGTAGACGACAGTATCAGATCATATTGATACAATGTGTATATATATAGATACATTTCTATATCTATTATCTATCTATGTAATGATATAATGTTATAATGTGCTGTAGACGGACAGTATCAGATCATATTGATACAATGTGTATATAGATACTTTCTATATCTATTATCTATCTATGTAATGATATAATGTTATAATGCTGTAGACGGACAGTATCAGATCAATTGATACAATGTGTATATAAATAGATACATTTCTATATCTATTATCTATCTATGTAATGATATAATGTTATAAACGCTGTAGACGGACAGTATCAGATCATACTGATCAATGTGTTATATATATAGATACATTTCTATATCTATTATCTATCTATGTAATGATATAATTTTATAATGCTGTAGACGGACAGTATCAGATCATACTGATACAATGTGTTATATAAATAGATACATTTCTATATCTATTATCTATCTATGTAATGATATAATGTATAACGCTGTAGACGGACAGTATCAGATCATACTGATACAATGTGTATATAAATAATACATTCCTATATCTATTATCTATCTATGTAATGATATAATGTTATATGCTGTAGACGGACAGTATCAGATCATATTGATACATGTGTATATAAATAATCATTTCTATATCTATTATCTATCTATGTAATGATATATGTATAATGCTGTAGACGGACAGTATCAGATCATACTGATACAATGTGTATATAAATAGATACATTTCTATATCTATTATCTATCTATGTAATGTATAAGTTATAATGCTGTAGACGGACAGTATCAGATCATATGATACAATGTGTATATAGATACATTTCTATATCTATTATCTATCTATGTAATGATATAATGTTATAATTGCTGTAGACGGACAGTATCATCATATTGATACAATGTGTATATAAATAGATACATTTCTATATCTATTATCTATCTATGTAATGATATAATGTTATAACGCTGTAGAGGACAGTATCAGATCATATTGATACAATGTTGTATATATATAGATACATTTCTATATCTATATCTATCTTGTAATGATATAATGTTATAATGCTGTAGACGACAGTATCAGATCATACTGATACAATGTGTATTAAATAGATACATTTCTATATCTATTATCTATCTATGTAATGAATAATGTTATAATGCTGTAGACGGACAGTATCAGATCATATTGATACAATGTGTATATAGATACATTCTATATCTATTATCTATCTATGTAATGATATAATGTTATAACGCTGTAGACGGACAGTATCAGATCATATTGATACAATGTGTATATTAGATACATTTCTATATCTATTATCTATCTATGTAATGATATAATGTTATAACGCTGTAGACGGACAGTATCAGATCATATTGATACAATGTGTATATAGATAGATACATTTCTATATCTATTATCTATCTATGTAATGATATAATGTTATAATGCTGTAGACGGACAGTATCAGATCATATTGATACAATGTGTATATAGATACATTTCTATATCTATTATCTATCTATGTAATGATATAATGTTATAATGCTGTAGACACCGTATCAGTCATACTGATACAATGTGTAATATAAATAGATCCATTTCTATATCTATTATCTATCTATGTAATGATATAATGTTATAATGCTGTAGACGGACATATCAGATCATATTGATACAATGTGTATAATAGATACATTTCTATATCTATTATCTATCTATGTAATGATATATGTTAAATGCTGTAGAACGGACAGTATCAGATCATATGATACAATGTGTATATATATAGATACATTTCTATATCTATTATCTATCTATGTAATGATATAAGTTATAATGCTGTAGACGGACAGTAAGATCATATTGATACAATGTGTATATATATAGATTACATTTCTATATCTATTATCTATCTATGTAATGATATATGTTATAATGCTGTAGACGGACAGTATCAGATCATATTGATACAATGTTGTATATAAATAGATACATTTCTATATCTATTATCTATCTATGTAATGAATAATGTTAAATGCTGTAGACGGACAGTATCAGATCATATTGATACAATGTGTATATAGATACTTTCTATATCTATTATCTATCTATGTAATGATATAATGTTATAATGCTGTAGACGGACAGTATAGATCATATTGATACAATGTGTATATATAGATACATTTCTATATCTATTATCTATCTATGTAATGATATAATGTTAAATGCTGTAGACGGACAGTATCAGATCATATTGATACATGTGTTATATATAGATACATTTCTATCTATTAATCTATCTATGTAATGATATAATGTTATAATGCTGTAGACAGACAGTAACAATCAATCCATAAA
>JAACNH010001902.1:41264-52594 GCA_019447015.1 Hymenochirus boettgeri
TTATTAATGCTGTTGTAGACAGACAGTATCAGATCATATTGAGAAATGTGATATAGATTACATTTCTATATCTATTATTTCGATGAATGATATAATGTTATAATGTGATGTAGAAGACAGTATCAGATAATATTGATTACAATGTGTATATAGATAGATACATTCTACATATCTCTTATCTTCTATGTAATGATATAATGATAACGCTGTGACAGACAGTATCAGATATATTGATACAATGGTTATAAATAGATACATTTCTATTCGAATCTATTATGTTGTAATGATAAATGTGAATAATGCCTTGTAGACAGACAGTATAGATCAATTGATTTAACAATGGTATATAAATAGAGACATTTCTATATCTTTATCATCTAGGTAATGAATAATGTCTATAACGCTGTAGACAGACAGTATCAGATCATATTGATACAATGTGTATATAATAGATACATTCGATTCTATTATTATCTATGAATGATATATGTTATAATGCTTAGACAGACAGTATCAGATCAATTGTGATACAATGTGGATATAAATCGAGACATTTCTAATCTATTATCTATTAGTAATGATCTCTATGTTATCCTGTGTAGACGGACAGTATCAGAGTCAGACTGTACAATGTGTATATAGATGACATTTCTTATCTATTATCTATCTATGTAATGATATACTGTTATTAATGCTGTTTAGCAGACAGTTATCAGATCATATGAGACAATGTGATATTTAAATAGATACATTTCTACTATCTATTATCTATCTATGTAATGATATAATGGTAACGCTGAGAGGACAGTATCAAGATCATACGTGATTACAATGTTGGTATAGAGATACAGTTCGATATCTATTATCTATCTATGTAAATTGATATACGGTTAAATGCTGTAGGACAGACAGTATCAGAGCATTATTGATACAATGTTGTTATAATAGATACATTTCTATATCTATTATCTATATAGTATTGATATAATGTTATATGCTGTAGACGGACAGTCAGTATCAGATCCATATGGATACAAGGTGTATATATATAGATACATTTCTATATCTCTTATTCTATCTAGGTATGATTATAATGTTATAATGCTGTAGACGGACAAGTATCAGATCATATGGATACAATGGTATATCGATAGATACATTCTATATCTATTATCTCATCTAATGTAATGATATAATGTTATAACGCTGTTGTAGACGGACAGTTACAGTATATTGATACAATGTGTATATAGATACATTCTATATCTATTATTATCTACTGGAATGAGATAATGTTGATAATGCTGTAGACGGACCGTTCAGACTAATATTGAGACAAGTGTATAGATATATATTACATTTCTCTATCTATATCTATCTATTGTAATGATATAAGTTATTAATGATGTAGACGGACAGTATCAGATCATATTGATACAATTGTGTATATAGATACATTTCAGATCGAGTATCTATCTATGTACGGATATAATGTTATAATGCTGTAGACGGACAGTATCAGATCATATTGATCAATGGGTAATAGATACATTTCTATATCTATTATTATCTATGTCATGAATTAATGTTATAATGCTTGTCGACAGACAGTATCAGATCACTGATACAATGTGTATAATATAGATACATTTTATAATCTTAATCTATCTATTGTAATGATATAAGGTTTAACGCTGTAGCACGCGACAGTATCAGATCAATTGATACAATGTGTATTATATATAGATAAATTTCTATATCTATTATCTATCAGTAATGATATAATTATAATACATGCTGTAGACAGACAGTATCATCCATATTGATACAATGTTGTATATATATAGATACATTTCTATATCTATTATCTATCTAGGTAATGATATAATGTATAACGATGTAGACGGACAGTATCAGATCATTTGATAAAGTGTATCTATATAATAGATACATTTCTAGACTATAATCTATCTAGTAATGATATAATGTTATAATGATGGAGCAGACAGTATCAGATCATATTGATAAACAATGTGGATATAGAACATGTCTATATCTATGATCTATCTTATGTAATGATATAATGTTATAATGATGTAGACGGGACAGTATCAGATCATATTGATACAATGTGTATATAAATAGAACATTTCTATATCTATTATCTATCTATGTAATGAGATAATGTTATATGCTGTAGACGGACAGTATCGATATTATTGATTCCAATGGTTGTATATATATAGATACATTTCTATATCGATTATCTATCTATGGATGATTATAAGGTAAATGCTGTAGACGGACACAGTAAGTATCCAGATTCATATTGATACAATGTGTATATCATATAGATACTTTCTATATCTAATTATCTATGATGTAATGATATAATGTTTATAAGGCTGTAGACGGGACAGTATCGTCATATTGTACAATGTGTATATAAATAGATAATTTCTATATCATTAGCATCTAGTAATGAGATTAATGTTTATACTGCGTAGAAGGCCAGTATCAGATCATATTGCTACAATGTGTATATAAACATAGATGACATTTTCTATATCTCTTAGTAAATCTATGTATGGATATAATGTTATAACGTGAGGACGGACAGTATCAGATCATATTGATTGTACAATGTGTATATAACTAGATACATTTCTATATCTATTATCGATTATGTACTGATTGACTAATGTTATAACGCTGTAGACGGGACAGTATCAGATAATATGGATTACAATGTGATATAGATACATTTCTATATCTATTATCTATCTATTAATATTAGAATGTATAAGGCTGTAGACGGACAGTATCAGATCATACTGATACCAAGGGTATATATATAGTACATTTCTATATCTATTATCTATCTAGTAATGATATAATGTGATAACGCTGTAGACAGACAGTACAGATCATATTGATACAATGTGTAATAAAAGATACATTGCTATATCTATATCTTATCTATGTAATGAGATAATGTTTATAAGCGTGTAGACGGACAGTATAAGAGCATATTGATACAAATGTTGATATAAATAAGATAACATTTCTTCCTCTACCCCCGTGGGGAACGTGACCCTGTCTGACCCCCCAGACTGCACTGAGGTCGCCCTGCTGGCTCTGTGACTCCCCTGTCCCATGGTCCCAGTTGTTAAAACACAAGGTTCCCATTTGACATTACAGACATGGGGGGGCAGCTCCTATCGACTGTGCAGGTGCTCCGCTCTGTCCTTTTATTGGGGAGGGAGATGGGAGATTTCCACTGAAACGATACACAAAAGATTTCCTGTTTCCTCCTAAGGATTAAGGACAATTCAAAATCCAGGACTGTTCGCATGTTTCAACCCACTGGGGAGGGAGTCTCCTTAATGCGAACAAAGCCTAAGGGGGGATTGTCTCCCCCCAGGGATGAGGGTGGTCCCTGCTGCCCATGGTATCACAGCAGGGCACTGGGTCTATACAACATGTGGAGGGGGGGGGAGAAAAGAAAACCACACGAGAGGTTTATGGGGCGAAACAGAAAATTAAAAACGATGAGAATTTGTATCAATTACAGTTTTATTGCCACGCTTGATGTTCAGATTGTTATGGGGCATGTGTGGGGTGTTGTATGGGATTGACAGGTCTGTGTTGAACCAGGATCAATAGAGCAGGATGACACCCGGGACAACCCACGAGAAATAGAATAAAAAAGAGCTGTTTGTGGCAAGTACCGGGGGGGGGGTTAGTGGGGACTTTAAGATGGACAAGGCAAACGACACCTAATGTACCAATGCACTGGTCATAGGTCACTTACCTGCCCCAACCCTAGGATATAATCAGCATTTATTACCTGTATACTAACCAGGTATACAAGGATTATTATCGTCCCCATTCTGGCAGGTAAGAGTGGCTCCTCCTCTAGTCAATCAAGCGGTGACAACTGACATCACAAAAAAATGATTGAAACTGCATTCACCTGTTTCCTTCTCTTCACATGCTCATAAAAAGCTCCATGAGCAGGGGAGGAAGACAGAGAGCAGAGGGAGGAGACAGAGAGCAGAGGGAGGAGACAGGAGCAGAGGGAGGAAGGGACAAGAGAGCAAGAGGGCGGAGACAGCTACCTGTTACCAGATGGAATACGAACTTATCATGCCGGTTACAAGCCATGGAATTAATTGGTAAAATAGCTGGTTGGGTTGTGAAGATAACTGACAATGTCCTTTACGCTAGAAAATAGCTCTGGTGGGAATTAATGGGCAGGATTGTAGTTCCCTTTTTAACGCCCGTCCTCTGTATGCCAGTGCCCTGTTCCTGGTGCAGGTATCAGCAAGCCATGACGCTAATGAGCCTCCTCTGCAGTTGAAGTGGTATATGGCCAGTAATCAGTCACCTACCCCACATACTAAGTTCTGTTAGTGTTCTGAAAATTGACAATTTAATATAATGGGAACGTAAGAACTTATCATAGAGCAACTGGTAGACAGATACCAATGCAACATTCCAGGGCCAACAAGTCCAAGGCAGAGAATCCAAGGTGTTGGCAAGGGGAGTGATGGAGATTATAAGGAGAATTAATATTGCTTGAGGGTTTTTAGAGGAATTGACGGACCCCAGGGAAGGTCTGGAACCCAATGATAATTGTGCAGTCCAAGGAAAGGAAGAGACAATAAGTCTAAGTGCCTTCGGTGGCCATACATATTATACACTAGTTATCATAGATAGAGGAACAATGGGGTGGATCAGCATAGACAATAAGACTTAATGCCTTACTGTGGCCATACACTATATACACTGTTATCATAGGAGAGGAACAATGGTGGATCATCATAGACAATAAGGTACTTAATGCCTTACTGTGGGCTACACTATTATACCTAGTTATTATAGATAGAGGAACAAGGGCTGGATCATCAATAGACCAATAAGTTACTAATGCCCCTCTTACTGTGGCCATACACTTATTATACACTGTTATTATAGATAGAGGAACAATGGTGGATCATCATAGACAATAAGTACTATGCCGTATTGGCCTACACTATTATACAAATAGTTATATCGATAGAGGAACAATGGTGGATCATCCTAGACAATACAGTACTAATGCCTTACTGTGGCCCTACACTATTATAACAACTAGTTATTATAGATAGAAGGCACAATGGTGATCAGCCTAGACAATAAGTACTAAATGCCTACTGTGGGCCAGACACTATTATACACTAGTTATCATAGATAGAGGAACAATGGGGTTGGAATCATCTAGACAATAAGTACTAAGGCCGTACTGTGGCCTACACTATTATACACTAGTTATTTATAGATAGAGGCACAATGGTGGATCAGTGTCATGACAATAAGTACTAATGCCTTACTGTGGCCATACACTATTATACACTAGTTATTATAGAAGAGGCACAACAACTGGTGGATCAGCCCCCCCACCCATAGACAATAAGTACTACTGCCTTACTGTGGCATAATATTATTACACAGTTATCATAGATAGAGGAACAATGGTGGATATCATAGACAATAAGTACTATGCCTACTGTGGCCTACACTATCTATACACTAGTTATTATAGATAGCGAGGAAACAATGGTGGATCATCAGAGACAATAAGTACTAATGCCTTACTGTGGCCCATACAATTTATACACTAGTTATCATAGATAGAGGAACCATGGTGGAATCACTACAACTAGACCCCCACGAAGACTCAATGCTTACATTTTGGGTTGGGGGGGGCCATTACACCCCCCATCCCATTATTACACTTCCCGCGTATTATAGATAGAAGAACAATGGTGGATCATCATAGAAATAAGGTACTAAGTGCTTACTGTGGCCACATAAACTCATTTACACTAGTTATCATAGATAGAGGAACAATGGTGGATACTCATAGAAATACGTATAAGCCTTAGAGAAGGCACCAACTACCACTATTATACACAGTATTATAGATAGAGAACAATGGTGGATCATTATAGACAATAAGTACTAATGCCGTACTGTGGCACAACTCCACTTTTACACTAGTGATCCTACTCCGATAGAGGAAAACAATGGTGGATCATCATGACAATAAGTACTAATGCCTTATGTGCGCCCTACACAGAACTATACCCTGTATCATCATAGCAGGAACACAATGGTGGACTACCCATCATAGACAAGAATACTAATGCCCCCCCCTTAAGGTGGCCATTACACTATTATACACTAGTTATTATGAGATAGAGGAACCACAAATGGTTGGTATCATATAGACATAGTTACTCCTGCCGCTACTGTGCCATACACTATTATACACTAGTTAGTATAGATAGAGGAAACAATGGTGGATCTTCATCATAGACAATAAGTACTACCAGGACTCCTGACTGTCCGGCCAACACTATTATACACTAGTTATTATAGATACGACACCAGGAAACAATGGTGGATCATCATAGTCAATAAGTACAATGACTCACTGTGGCCATCCATATTTACACTAGTTATCCAAGATAGAGGACCCCAACAAGCGGGGACCCCCCCTCATCTAGACCACCATCCACCCAGTACTAATGCCTTATGTGTACACCCTACACTATCTAGACATAGTTATTATAGAGAGAGGAACAATGGTGGATCATCATCGACAATAGTACTAATGCATGACTGGGCCATTACACTCTATACACTAGTATTATAGATAGAGGCAACAATGGTGGTTATCATAGACATAATTACTATGACCTTAATGTGGCCATACAACTATTATACACTAGTTATCATAGATAGAGGAACAATGGTGGGATCATCCTAGCCAATAATTACTAATGGCCTTAAGTGGCCATACACTATATACACTAGTTATCATAGATAGAGGAACAATGGTGGATAATCATAGACAATAGTACTAATGCCTTACTGTGGCCATACATATTTTACACTAGTTATTATAGATAGAGGAACAATGGTGGTATCATCATAGACATAAGTACTAATGCCTTACTGTGGCCCCATACACTATGATACAATAGTTGTATAGTAGAGGAACAAATGGTGGATCATCATAGACAATAAGTTACCAATGGCCTTACTGTGGCCAACACTGTGATACACTAGTTATATAGATCGAGGAACAATGGTGGATTCATCTAGACAATAAGTACTACTGCCTTACTGTGGCCATACACTATTAAACTAGTTAGTATAGATAGAGGAACAAGGGTGGATCATCATAGGCAAAAAGTACTATGCCTTACTGTGGCCATACACTATTATACACTAGGTTATATAGATAGAGGAACAATGGTGGACATCATAGACAAATAAAGTACTAATGCCTACTGTGCCCATTACATATTATACACTAGTGATTATAGGATAGAGGAAACAATGGTGGATATCATAGACAATAAGTACTAATGCTTACTGGGCCATACACTAGTATACACTAGTTATTATAGATAGAGGAACAATGTGGTCATCATAGACAATAGTACTAATGCCTTACTACGGCCATACACTATTATACCTAGTTAGTATAGATAGTAGGAACAATGGTGGATCATCAAGGACCAATAAGTACTAATGCCGTACTGTGGCCATACACTATATACACTAGTATTATCGATAGAGAACAATGGGGGCTCATCATAGACATAAAGTTACTAATGCCTTACTGTGGCCATACAATATATACATGTTATTTATAGATAGAGGAACAATGGTGGATATTCATAGGCAAACTAACAGTAATAAAGCGCCCTTACTGTGGCCCCATACATATATACACTGTTCTTATAGATCGAGGAACAATGGTGGGATCATCATCGACAATAAGTACTAATGCCGTACTGGGCCATACACGATTCTAACACTAGTTATTATAGATAGAGGAACAATGGTGGATCATCATAGAACAATAAGTACTTAATGCCTTACTGTGGCCATTACACTATTATACAATAGTTATTTAGATAGAGGAACAATGGTGGATCATCATAGACAATAAGTACTTAATGGCCTTACTACGGGCCATTACACTATTATACACTTAGTTATGATAGATAGAGGAACAATGTGGATCATCATAAGACAATAGTACTAACTGCCTTAATGTGCCATACACTATGAATACCTAGTTATTATAGATAGAGAAAAATGGTGGATCATTATGGCAATAAGTACAAGGCCTTCTACTGTCGGCCATACCATTATACACTAGTTATTAGAGATAGAGGAACAATGTGATCATCATAGGCAATACGTACTAATGCCTTACTGTGGCCATACACTATTATACACTAGTTACATAGATAGAGGAAACAATGGGGGATCATCATAGACAATAAGTAACTAATGCCTACTGTGGCCATACAATATTATTCACTAGTTATTAGATAGAGGAGGAACAATGGTGGATCATCATAGACACTAAGTACTAGCATTACTGTGCCATACACTATTATACCTAGTATCATAGATAGAGGAACAATGGTGGATCATCATAGGCCAATAAGTACTAATGCCTTACTGTGGCCATACACTTATACAATAGTTTTATAGATAGAGGACACACATGGTGCCGCTCCCCTGATCATCATAGACAATAAGTACTAAGCCTTATGTGGCTCATACAACTATGATACACTAGTTATTATAGAAGCAGGAACAATCGCCGGCCTCGATCATTTCATAGACAATAAGTACTAATGCCTTACTGTGGCCAATACATATTATACACTAGTATTATGATAGATAAGAGGAACAATGGTGGATCATCAAGACCAATAAGTACTGTATGCATTCTTACTGTGGCCAGACACTATATACACTAGTTAATCATAGAAGATGCGGAACCATGGTGGATATCATAGACAATAAGACTAAGGTGCTTCTGTGGCATACATATATTACACTAGTTATTTAGATAGAGGAACAATGGTGGATCATCCTAGGACAAAAGTGCACTCTAATGCCTTCCTGTGGGCCAATAAACTATTATACACTAGTTATGTATAGATAGAGGAACAAGTGCGTGGAGCATACTAGACAATAAGTACAATGCCTTACTGTTGGCCCGCTACACTATATACATAGTTATCATAGATCAGAGGAACAATGGTGGATCAGTCATCTAGACAATAAGTACTAATGGCCTTATGTGGCCATACATATTATACACTAGTATTATAGATAGGGGGGACAATGGGATCATCATAGACAATAAGATACCTAATGCCTTACTGTGGCATAGGACCACTGTATCACATAGTTATTATTAGATAGAGGGAACAATGGTGGATCATCAATGAGACAATAAGTACTAATGCCTTTATGTGGGCCATACACTATTCTACACTAGTATTGAGAGATAGAGGAAACAATGGTGGGCATCATAGAGCAATTAAGTACTAATGCCTTACTGTGGCCATACACAGTATACACTAGTTATTATAGATTAGAGGAAACAATGGTGGATCATCATGAGCCAATATAGTACTAATGCCGTTATGTGGCCCATACACTAATCTTAATACCATAGTTATGTATAGAATTAGGGAACAATGGTGGATCATCATAGACAATAAGTACAATTGCCGACTTGTGGCCATACATATTATACACTAGTTATTATAGATAGAGGAACAATGGTGGATACATCATAGACAATTAGTCTAAGCCTACTGTGCCATACAATATCTATAATGTTATTATAATAGAGGAAACATTGGTGGATCATCATCAGACAATAAAGTACTAAGCGCATTACTGTGGCCATACACTATTATACATATAGTTATTAGATAGATGGAACAATGGATGGATCACTATAGAAATAAGACTAATGCCTTACTGTGGCCATACTACTATATAACACTAGTTATATAGATAGAGAACAATGGTGGATCATCACTAGACAATAAGTACTAATGCCTTACTGTGGCCATACACTATTATTACACTCAGTTATATAGATAGAGAAACAGGAACAATGGTGGATCATAATAGGCACAATAAGTACTATAGGCCTTAATGTGGCACCATTAACTATTAACACTGTTATTATAGATAGACAGAACCCCCATGGGGGATCTATCATGAGACAATAAGTCAATGCCTTACTGTGGCGCATACACGTTACTACACTAGTTATTATAGATAGAGGAAACAATGGGGGATCATCATAGACAATAAGACTAAATGCCCCTTACCTGTGGCCATTACACTATTATTGTTATTAAGATAGAGGAACAATGGTGGATCATCATGGACAATAAGTACTAATGCCGTGGACTGTGGCCCAACACTATATACACTAGTTATTAGTAGATAGAGGAACACATGGTGGATCATCTCAGACAATAGTACTAATGACTTACTGTGGCCATACACTATTATCACTAAGTTATTATTAGATGATTTACGGAGGACAATGGTGGTATCATCCTAGGACAATAATTATAATGCCTTACTGTGGCCATACACTATATACTAGTATTATTATAGAAGTAGAGGAAACAATGGTGGATTCATATAGCAAAAAATCTAATGCCTTACTGTGGCCCATACATATTATACACTAGTTAATCAAGATAGAGGACAATGGCGGATCATCCATAGAACCAATAAGCTACTGAAATTGCCTTACTGTGGCCCATACACTATTAACACTAGTTATTATAGATAGAGGAACAATGGTGGATTCATCATAGACAATAAGTACAATGCTTACTGTGGCATACACTCTTATACACTAGTATTATAAGATAGAGGACAATGGTGGATATCTAGACAATTAAGTACTAATGCCTTAATGTGGACAATAATATATACACAGTTTATTATGATAGAAGAACAATGGTGGATCATCATAAGACAATAAGTAACGACTGCTGTATGTGGCCATACACTATTATACACTCGTTTTATCGATATGAGGAACAATGGTGGATCATCATAGGCAATAAGGTACTAATGCCTTGACTGTGGCCCTGTACACTATTATACACATAGTTATTATAGATTAGAAGACAATGGTGGATATCATAGACAATAAGTGCCTAATGCCTTCTGTGGCCATACACTATTATACACTAGTTATTATAGATAGAGGAACAATGGTGGATCATCATAGGCAATAAGTACTAATGCCTTACTGTGGCCATACACTATTATACACTAGTTATCATAGATAGAGGAACAATGGATAGATAGAGGAACAATGGGGGATCATCATAGACAATAAGTACTAATGCCTTACTGTGGCCATACACTATTATTCACTAGTTATTATAGATAGAGGAACAATGGTGGATCATCATAGACAA
>JAACNH010001903.1:0-52548 GCA_019447015.1 Hymenochirus boettgeri
CTACAACTAAGTAAACTGTTATACAGACATTATAGGGTAGGGTATAAAGGTTGGACTAGATGGACGTATGTCTTTATACCAACCTCCAATACTATGTACTATGTAACTGTTATACAGACATTATGGGTAGGGTAGTAAAGGTTGGACTAGATGGACGATGTCTTTATAAACCTCCAATACTAATGTTACTATGTAATGTTATCAGACATTATGGGTAGGGTAAAGGTTGACTAGATGGACGTATGTCTTTATACAAACCTCAATACATGTTACTATGTAAACTGTTATACAGACAATTTGGTAGGGTATAAAGGTTGGACTAGATGGACGTATGTCTTTATACAACCTCCAAATACTATGTTGACTATGTAACTGTTATACAGACATATGGGGATAGGGTATAAAGGTTGGACTAGATGGACGTATGTCTTTATAACAACCTCCAATACTATGTTACTAGTAACTGTTATACAGACATTATGGGTAGGGTATAAAGGTTGACTAGATGGACGTATGTCTTTATACAACCTCCAATACTATGTTACTATGTAACTGTTATACAGACATTATGGGTAGGGTATAAAGGTTGGATAGATGGACGTATGTCTTTATAAACCTCCAATACTATGTTACTATGTAACTGTTATACAGACATTATGGGTAGGGTATAAAGGTTGGACTAGATGGACGTATGTCTTATACAACCTCCAATACTATGTTACTATTAACGTTATACAGACATTATGGGTAGGGTATAAAGGTTGGACTAGATGGACGTATGTCTTTATACAAACCTCCAATACTATGTTACTATGTAACTGTTATAACAGAATTATGGGTAGGGTATAAAGGTTGGACTAGATGGACGTATGTCTTTAACAACCTCCAATACTATGTTACTATGTAATGTATACAGACTTATGGTAGGGTATAAAGGTTGGACTAGATGGACGTATGTCTTATCAACCTCCAATACTATGTTACTATGTAACTGTTATACAGACATTATGGGTAGGGATAAAGGTTGGACTAGATGGACGTATGTCTTTATACAAACCTCAATACTATGTTACTATGTAACTGTTATACAGACAATATGGGTAGGGTATAAAGGTTGGACTAGATGGACGTATGTCTTTATACAACCTCCAATACTATGTCTACTATACATGTATATATTCGATTTTGGGCTAGGGTTCCAGGTTGGCACTGAAATGGACTCTGTCTTCTCCAACCCTCCCAATCTGATTTTAACATGTCATGTCTATCCGCCTCAGAGGGTCAGGGTCCAAGGTCTTGGCTATGCATGACGTATGCTTAATAATGCAATACTAGTCCAACCGTTTCAACTATGGTAAGGAAATGACTGCGTGTTTTTTACACTCCATCTCTGAGTTATCAGCAATTACTGGGTCAGGGGTATCCCAGGTTGGATCGTGGCCGTCATGTCTTCCCACCCCCCCCCCCCCTTACCACCCCAATCCATTTCTTGTAACTATTACGAACATTGGGGAGGGTATCGAGTTGGCACCTTGCGGCTATGTCTTTATCACCCCACAACCTCCCATCCTTGTTCCTATGTACCGTTTCAACAGAACCATTATGGTCGGTCTAAAGGATCCTGGATCAGATGGGGACGTTGTCTTTTCCCCCCACCATAACTATGCATCTACTATGTAACTGTTAGTCAGCTCGCTTATTGGTAGGGTATAAGGTTGGGACTAGAGGAACCGTGTCTTACCACAACCTCCAAATATATGTTACTATGTAACCGTTATACGACATTATGGGCGGGTATCAAAGGTTGGACTAGCAGTGGACGTATGTCTTTATACAACCTCCCAATACTATGTTACTATGTAACTGTATATAGGACGTTATACAGATATTATGGGTAGGGTATAAAGGTTGGACTAGCTGGACATATATGTCTTTATGCAACCTCCAATACTATGTTACTATGTAACTGTTATACAGACATTATGGGTAGGGTATAAAGGTTGGACTAGATGGACGTATGTCCAATACTATGTTACTATGTAACTGTTGGCTGGGTACACATGAGCCGATTTTTTTGCCAAACCGATCAGTATTTTCGTATTTCAGTCTGTTGGCCCGAAAAAAAATCGCTGGGGACCAATGTCAGTCTCCTGGATTGGTCAAACGGGAAATTGGATGTTTTGGCAAATCATGGCCGATCGTATGATGTGATCTCCTATGGACTGCATGATTGGCCGCGGCAATCTGATGGCCGTGGTGATTTTCGAATGGTCGGACATGAAAAAAAATATGTCCATGTGTACCCAGCCTTAGACAGACATTATGGATTCATTTTAAAGGTTGGATTAGAGGCACATGTGTCTGTAGACACGGCACGGTCCGGGTAAACACGGCGCGGTCCGGGTTGAAGACAGCGATGTGCTGCCAGTCTAGGTTATTAGATCACAATGAAAACAAATAGAATGTTTCTGTTTGAACACCAATTACCAAGTTCCCTGGAGCCCAGTGACTCAGACACTGGTTATTACATTGTTATTCTTTATTAACAAAGCAATTAAATAGCATCACATCCTTTACAGCTGCAATAAAACAGGAGAGATGACAGATCCGGGAGACTAAACAATGTGAAGCCATTTCTGTGACCAATTCCAACCCCTTTACTCAACTTCCCTTGGATAATAACTGTGAGAGAGCGGACAGCTAAATGTCCTTAAATTGCAGCTAATTCTCCGCACATTACACAGGGAACATGGAATTCCACCGACCAGGCCACCGGCTCCATTGGAAATGATTCTTACATTTTATTACCTAGACAGGTGACATTATAGCCGATAGGTGTTACGTGCCGTATTCTGAGGCCAACTTGGTAACTGCAAATGTTTGCACGAATAACTTGTGTTTTTTAAGCTGATTTTATTGATGGGCGAAGAAAACAATAAAAACTTCCTTGCCTCCTGGAAAATCTATAAAATCAATTCCTACCTCCCATTCTGCATTAAAACTAATTAGCTTTAAAATTTTGCTGCTTTCAGTCTCCCTGGTGGAGTTCAATTAAAAATATTTTTATAAATAGGTAAGTGGAAGGTAAGTCATTTCATGACTAGCTCCAACCTCCTAAAGAATTAGCACAAATAACCTAATTTAGGGTGTAGTTGCCCTTCTTAAGCTTTCCAGAGCTCAAAGAGAGAGAGAGAGACGGATAATAGACACAGACAGATGAGGTAGGTAGGTAGATAGATGATAGATAGATAGATAGATAATAGAGAGGTAGATAGAAGATAGATAATAGATGATAGACAGGTAGGTGGATAGATAGATGGATGGATAGATGATAGGTAGGTAGGTAGATAGATAATAGGTAGGTAGATAGATAATAGGTAGGTAGATAATAGATAGGTAGATAGATAGATAATTGATAGGTAGGTAGATTGATGACAGATAATAGGTAGGTAGATAGATAATAGGTAGGTAGATAGATGATAGATAATAGGTAGGTAGATAGATGATAGATAATAGGTAGGTAGATAGATAATAGGTAGGTAGATAGATAATTGATAGATAGGTAGGTAGATAGATGATAGATAATAGGTAGGTAGATAATAGGTAGGTAGATAATAGGTAGGTATATAGATAGATAATTGATAGGTAGGTAGGTAGGTAGGTAGATAGATGATAGATAATAGGTAGGTAGATAGATCATTGATAGGTAGATAGAGATAGTAGTAGGTAGAGGTAGATGATAGATAATAGGTAGTAGATAGATTAATTGATAGGGGTAGGTAGATAGATAATTGATAGATAGGTTAATAGGTAGGTAGATAGATAATTGATAGATAGGTAGGTATATAGATGATAGATAATAGGTAGGTAGATAATTGATAGGTAGGTAGATAGGGTAGATAGATAAATAGGTAGGTTAGATAATTGATAGATAGATAGGTAGATATTAGTAGGTAGATAGATAATTGATAGATAGGTTAGGTAGATAATAGGTAGGTAGATAGTAGATAAGTGAGAGTAGGTAGATAAATAGATTAGGTAAATAGCGTAGATAGATAGGTAGTAGATAGATGAAGGTAATAGAGTAGGTAGATAGATAATTGATAGATAGGTAGGTTAGATAATTGATAGGTAGGTAGATAGTAGGCAGGTAGATAGATGAATAGGTAGGTAGATAGATAATGGATAGTAGAGATAGGTAGGTAGATAAATAGGTAGGTAGATAGATAATGTAGATAGTAGGTAGATAGATATAGTGGTAGGTAGAGTAGATAGATAGATTAATGATAGATAGATTAGGTAGATAGATAGGTAGGTTTAGATAGTAGGTAGGTAGATAAGATGAGAGATAATAGGGTAGTATAGATAAGATGTAGGTACTGATAGGTAGGTAGGTAGGGTAAGGGGTAGGGAGATAGATGATAGCTCATAGGTAGGTAGATAGATGATAGATAATAGGTAGGTAGAGATAATAGGTGATAGAGAATTGAAGATAGGTAGGTAGTATAGGTGGTGATAGATATAGATAATAGGTAGGTAGATAAAAGGTAGGTAGATAGAAAGATAATTGATAGGTAGGTAGATAGGTAGGTAGATAGATAATTGATAGGTAGATAGATGATAGATAATAGGAAGGTAGATAGATGATAGATAATAGGTAGATAGATTAAAATAGGGAGTAGATAGATAATTGATGATAGGTAGATAGATGAGGTAGGGTAGATGAAGATAATAAGTAGGTAGAGGGTAGATAATAGAATAGATAGGTGAATAGGTAGGTAAATGATGATAATAGGTAGGTAGATAGTATAATGAAGGTAGATAGATAATGATGGTAGATAGATGATAGATAGATAGGTTAAGGTAAGGATAGATAGTTTGGTAGATAGATAATGAGTAGATAGTAGATAGGGTAGTAGGTGATAGGTAGGTAAAGATGATAGATATAGGTACGTAGATAGTAATGATAGGTAGTAGATAGATAATGTAGATAGATAGGTAGATTAATAGGTAGGTAGATAATAGGTAGGTATAGATAGATAAGTTGATAGTAGGAGGGTAGGTAGATAGATGATAGATAATAGGTAGGTAGATAGATAATTGATAGGTAGATAGATGATAGATAATAGGTAGGTAGATAGATGATAGATAATAGGTAGGTAGATAGATAATAGGTAGATAGATAATTGATAGATAGTAGGTAGATGGTAGGTAGATAGAGTGATAGATAATAGGTAGGTAGTAAAAAGGTTAGGATGATGAAAGATAATGATAGGTAGGGTAGTAGGTAGTAGATAGTAGGTAGGTAGATGATAGATGATAGGTAGGTAGGTAGATAGGTAGGTAGATGATAGATGATAGGTAGGTAGATAGATAATTGATAGGTAAGTAGGTAGGTAGGTAGGTAGATAGATTTTATACAAAGTAGCGGCAGGTTATCGCGTGTGTCCAGGTCACATTGCTCTCATTAGAAAAACCCACAGGCCAGAGCCATTTGCTGCTGTTGAAATCTTCCACTGTGTGTTTTATGTTTGAATGGCTGGTGAGTGGCTGGGGACAATGCGGGAGGGTGGCCATGTGGGGTCTTTGGGAAGGATAAAAGGTTGACCTGTTGGATCCTGTGGGGAGGAACCATGTTTTGTTCTAAGGTGCAGCAGGACATTCCCGTCCCCCACAGGTTTGTTTTTCCAACAGTTGCAAGTCTCATTCAGCCAGAGTGAAGTTAATTCCCCAAACTCCCCCCCAGTATCTGGTCCCCACTGCCAAGCCACCCCCTTCTAATCCAGTCTGTGTATCCACACAATCAGCCTCAGCAGTCTCCATTCAATGTGCCCTCCCCTGCTATTCTGGCCTCTATCACAACTCTTAACTTCCCCCTGACCACTTGAGCTATTGTGTCCACTAAAGCAGCTGGAACGGGATTGGTCAAGGCTGGTTGGTCCCCACTGTTAACTTTGTAAAGGCTGCACTCGGACCAGACTCTAGATGGTGAGCAAGCAGGTTTAATTCTTCTCACCGGCCATTGGACTAAATGGGCTTCAGTGTTTCCCAGTAATCTGCTTGGTTTTGGGGTCTGAATTGTTGGTTTGTTTCTAGTATTGTAAACAAGAGGTAAACAGCAATGGCGGATGATAGACTGAAAAGAACCTTATTACCCCCCATAACCAATATGATTATAATACATCCGTTGTACAAATGTTACCCTATTGGCCAGTCTGCAGTCGATCATGTGACCCATGGGGATAAAACTGTGGAGAGTCTGAACGTTCTCATCCAAGCTATGACCCACCTATGGCCCTATGTGTGATACGGTGTAATGTTCTGGTAATGATACACTGCAGCCACTCAAACCTCACGAATGAACAGGGTTAGTTATCGGTCCCCTGTAACAATTGGCCCCGGCCTCCCATAAAAACCCAGTTTTTTTGGTTTTGCGACAAACAACATATTTTCCCACCATCCTGAATGCAGGGAAGGCGTCAGTAACCTGGTGTAGTGTCAGGCTGCTGGTATGAGACCCACAATGCTCACACCCACATAGCATACCTCCTGCTATGGGAATAAAGGGTTGGTCCCCTACTAGATGGTATGTGGGGTGTTTATGGCAAGTTACCAAGAAGAGAATGGTTTGTATTGGCAACTTCCTACATAGGAGAGATTGGGAGTTTTGATTGGGTCAGACACGCAGGAGGCCTGGGATTTGCTCTCCTGTTAAGTTGTCTGGTTGGGCATTTTGCTTGACAGGTTCCTTCTCAGCATCTTATTAGGGGGCTGGTGTGTTTGGTCAGCTAGATAATAAGGGGTTGTTTATTCTACAGTCGGGACTTCCTATTAAGGCAAAGTTCAGATCCCACAAATATATTTCCAGTCTCCAAATAAAAGATTTCTCTTCATTTCAATTACGTTGCATGATACAAGTGGAAGACATGACCCATTAGAGCAAGTCTATCGTTTCCTCAGTTCCTATCACTAACGTGTAATAATAGAGCCTATCACAGGCAGAATTGGTTCTGGAAATGTTATGTTCCCAGGAAATAGTCTGAGAAGCGACGATCCGTCCCCTTCCCATTAGGTTCATTTCACCTCCCTCCTGTGATAATCTTCATAGATCTCCCTTCTACCCTGTAATAAAGAACAAACAAACTGCTAAACACTCAAGCAACAGATCCCAGAAAGCCTCTAATTATCAGGTCTTAATGATTGAGTTTCTTGCCTGGGAAGGTAGAATGTGTGCCAATAATCTCAATGACCCAGTGTTCGGAGTGTCTGGTTACCTGTGGACTGAGGTAGGAAGCCCAGAGAAAAGTAGTACGAAGCCTCAGTGGGTTCAAATCCACCCGTAGATACTTCTACAAGAAGTCCATATGGTCTCCTATGAACAAACTGTACTCAGTGTGATAAAACAATAAACCAAGTTCCAATGTACGTGGAAATGGTGGATCCAATGCTGGGATTCCAGTTTCAATACTCAGACTCTGGCGTTTGGTTCCCAAGACATTAAACCTTCCAGCTTCCCATGTATATCGCTCTTTATCCCCCCTGGACATTGGAATCTACAAAGGACCCAGGCTACAGGAGCGGAAGTTGTTTTTTGTCATTTAGATCAGCTACAAGTCTATGATAACTCTGCCAAGAACAACAGGAGACAGAAGCCAAAACCTGCCACAAATAATGGAATTTCTGAAGGGTCTGCGGGGTGACCACATTAACAAAACATTTGTATGGTGGATTTTACGGTTTGCTCAGTGATCCCAAAGTGGGAAGCCATATCACGCACAACATTATATCAAAGTGCTGGTATTACGCCCACCTCCAAACATGAACGCAAATGTGCCAGGGATTATTGACAATTCGACAGGTGAGGGAAGCAGAGAAACCCAACCCAGGACGAACGTACATCTCTCCCAATGCAGATCTTGGAGACATGAGACTCTGTACTGGTACTTCCCCTGTGGGATGGATTATCTGTACCATCTGTGATTGTACATCAAACAAACCATACTATAGGGAATACACAAAAGTGTAACAATACCAGTTAACCACAATCCTTCCTGAACTACTGCCTTATATTGGGAATAACATGGCTGCCCGGAAATGTAATCCATTAGTTAGAGCGGATTTGTACAGAATTTATAGAGAACTAAGTATTTTCAATTCCTTTCCACTTATTTACTTTATGGAAACCAAATGTTATTACATTTAAATGTTTTTTAACAATTGTAAAAAAAAATATCAGCAATTTACTACAGAGAACAGTGACTGTAAAGTATACAGTGTTCTACACAATCAAATAGAGTGTAAAGTATACAGTGTTCTACACAATCAAATAGAGTGTAAAGTATACAGTGTTCTACACAATCAAATAGAGTGTAAAGTATACAGTGTTCTGCTTGTGAAGGTTCTCATCCATCCAGGTCATGGTATATCTGTTGTATTCAATTAGATCAACTGGACTTGAAATGTAGTTCTTGAAGACGTTTCGCTAGTCATCCGACTGGCTTTCTCAATTCAGAATGACTTGTACAAGAATCTGTGGCAATTATGTACCCTGGAAAATCCCAATTAGCATATCACATAATTGCCACAGATTCTTGTACAAGTCATTCTGAATTGAGAAAGCCAGTCGGATGACTAGCGAAACGTCTTCAAGAACTACATTTCAAGTCCAGTTGATCTAATTGAATACAACAGATATACAGTGTTCTACACAATCAAATAGAGTGTAAAGTATACAGTGTTCTACACAATCAGAGTGTAAAGTATACAGTGTTCTACACAATCAAATAGAGTATAAAGTATACAGTGTTCTACACAATCAGAGTGTAAAGTATACAGTGTTCTACACAATCAAATAGAGTATAAAGTATACAGTGTTCTACACAATCAGAGTGTAAAGTATACAGTGTTCTACACAATCAAATAGAGTGTAAAGTATACAGTGTTCTACACAATCAAATAGAGTATAAAGTGTTCTATACAATCAAATAGTGTAAAGTATACAGTGTTCTATACAATCAAATAGTGTGTATAACACTATACAGTGTTATACACAATCCAAGTAAAGTGTAAAGTATACTACAGTGTTATACACAACCCAAGTAAAGTATACTACAGTGTTATACACTACCCAAGTAAAGTATACTACAGTGTTATCCACAACCCAAGTAAAGTATACTACAGTGTTATCCACAACTCAAGTAAAGTATACTACAAGTTGTACATTCTAAATTAAGTGTTCTAAAAGTGTTATACACAATCAACAGAATTTACAGAGAGTCACAAACTGAAGAAATATCAACTACCGGTAATACAAGCTCTGTAGTTTGCAGGTATTTTGATGCTATTTTCACACATTTAAGGCAGTTTTGCAATCTGTGAGTCTACGTACTAAGCATGTAAATGTAATACAGCATTAACAGTTCATTATATTAATGCATAATAATATTAATAGGTCATTGTATTAATGCATAATAATCCTTATAGGTCATTATATTAATGCATAATAATATGAATAGGTTATTATTTTAATAGGTCATTATATTAATGCAAAATATTAATAGGTCATTTTATTCATGCATAATAATCTTAATAGGTAATTTTATTCATGCATAATAATATGAATAGGTCATTATATGAATAAGGTATGATATTAATAGGTCATTATATTAATGCATAATAATATTAATAGTCATTAATAGTATATGCCTAATACTTGTTAATATGTCTTATATTAATGCATATAATATTATAGGTCATTATATTAATGCATAATAATTATTAATAGGATCATTATATTAATGCATAATAATATAATAGGTCATTATGCAATAAAATTAAATGCCTCCACCTCTTCATCGGGAAAGGTCCTTCGCTGCCCTCACCGTTCTCTCTTCCTCGGTCGCTTCTCTTACTGCTTCTCTCTTACTCGTCCTTCCTCATGCCATTCCGGTATCGGCTCTCCTCGGTCATTATATTAATGCATAATAATATTAATAGGTCATTATATGAATAAGTTATGATATTAATAGGTCATTATATTAATGCATTATAATATTAATAGGTCATTATATGAATACGTTAGGATATTAATAGGTCATTATATGAATGCATAATAATATTATTAGGTCATTATATGAATAAGTTATGATATTAATAGGTCATTATATTAATCCATTATAATATTATAGGTCATTATATTAATGCATTATAATATTAATAGGTCATTATATGAATATGTTAGGATATTAATAGGTCATTATATTAATGCATAATAATATTAATAGGTCATTATATGAATACGTTGGATCTTGAATAGGTCATTATATTAATGCATTAATAATATTAATAGTATCATTAATATTAATGCAATAAATAGATCTTAATAGGTCATTATAATGAATAAGTATGAATATTAATAGGTCATTTATATTAATGCATAATAATATAATAGTGTCATTATATTAATAGTTGAATTATAATAGGTCATTATATTAATGCATTATAATATTAATAGGTCATTATATGAATAAGTTATGATATTAATAGGTCATTATATTAATGCATTATAATATTAATTCATTATATGAATAAGTTATACACATTAACAGGTAAATATTTTTTTCTAAAGTAAAATTCCCTTTAAATGCTAAGCAAAGCTCTTTATAGATTTGTCCCTGTTTATTACTCCCTGTAGTTGGATATATCACGGTGTGTGACTTTAAATTCCCGTGTCTGTCCTATTTACACAAACTACATCCCGAATCATCTCTTTCTTTCAATATTTTGCTTGGGCCCTTTTTATTCTTTATACCCAGTGACCACAGGAATGTGTTTCTGATGAAAGGTTTTAGGAGTTAAAGGAAAGGAAATCTACATGGAATCAATGATCTTTCAATGAAAACCGGCAAAACAAACTAGCAATGTGTTAATACCCTCACATTGTGTACCAACCCTGAAATAAATCCGCAAACCCAGAAAGAGTTCTCACCACATTAATGGATATAGGGCACATTACTGGATATAGGGTTCCTCCATATAGAACAGGCACATTACTGGATATAGGGTTCCTCCATATAGAACAGGCACATTACTGGATATAGGGTTCTTCCATATAGAACAGGCACATTACTGGATATAGGGTTCTTCCATATAGAACAGGCACATTACTGGATTAGGGTTTCCTCCATATAGAACAGGCACATTACTGGATATAGGGTCTTCCATATAGAGCAGGCACATACTGGATATAGGGTTTCTCCATATAGAGCAGGCACATTACTGGATATAGGGTTCCTCCATATAGACAGGCACATTACTGGATATAGGGTTCTTCCATATAGAGCAGGCACATTCTGGATTAGGGTTCTCCATATAACAGGCACATTACTGGATATAGGGTCTTTCCATATAGAACAGGCACATTACTGGATATAGGGTTCTTCCATATAGAACAGGCACATTACTGGATATAGGGTTCTTCCATATAGAACAGGCACATTACTGGATATAGGGTTCTTCCATATAGAACAGGCACATTACTGGATATAGGGTTTCTTCCATTAGAACAGGCACATTACTGTATAGGGTTCCTCCATATAGAACGGCACATTACTGGATATAGGGTTCTTCCATATAGAACGGCACATTACTGGACATAGGGTTCTTCCATATAGAACAGCACATTACTGGATATAGGGTTCCTCCATATAGAACAGGCACATTACTGGATATAGGGTTCCTCCATATAGAACAGGCACATTACTGGATATAGGGTTCTTCCATATAGAACAGGCACATTACTGGATATAGGGTTCCTCCATATAGAACAGGCACATTACTGGATATAGGGTTCTTCCATATAGAACAGGCACATTACTGGACATAGGGTTCTTCCATATAGAACAGGCACATTACTGGATATAGGGTTCCTCCATATAGAACAGGCACATTACTGGATATAGGGTTCCTCCATATAGAACAGGCACATTACTGGATAAGGGTTCCTCCATATGAAACAGGCACATTACTGATATAGGGTTCTCCATATAGAGCAGGCAATTACTGGTATAGGGTTCTTCCATAGAACGCACATACTTACTGGATATAGGGTTCTTCCATATAGAACAGGCACATTACTGGATATAGGGTTCTTCCATATAGAACAGGCACATTACTGGATATAGGGTTCTTCCATATAGAACAGGCACATTACTGGATATAGGGTTCTTCCATATAGAACAGGCACATTACTGGATATAGGGTTCTTCCATATAGAACAGCACATTACTGGACATAGGGTTCTTCCATATAGAACAGGCACATTACTGGATATAGTTTCCCCATATAGAACGCACATTACTGGATATAGGGTTCCTCCATATAGAACAGGCACATTACTGGATAGGGTTTCTTCCATATAGAACAGGCACATTACTGGATATAGGGTTCTTCCATATAGAGCAGGCACATTACTGGATATAGGGTTCTTCCATATAGAACAGTCACTCTAAACAGTTAAATTAAAGGTGATCAGTATCGTTTATTATTCCATTATACAGCAGGGGAGGTTGCACCGGTCCTACACCGAACGGATTGATACGTGTGGATCTATGTCTAGCAAACGCATCTTATGGCCATACAGCTTCAAGGGCAATTAACTAGATGGCCAGGAAAATAATCTACAACTTCTATTTATCAATCAGCCCATGAAATGGAAAACATCACAGAACGCTGCCCAGATTTCCACCTGTTTCTAAACCTTTAAAAAGTGGATTTCTTTTTCTATGTAAATAATTGATTTTACGTCTTTTTCTGGAAAACCGTTTGTTATAAATGTGTTATTAGATTGACTGTGCCGTGTTAAAATGAGTAAATCTCCTGTACAGGTCCATTAAAATGTAAACACATTGGGGGCTACGGTAAGAAAAGCTTTGAACAATGTGGCCTTTATGTGAATGGTTTTAATGTTTATAAACCCCACTGAGTGGGACCTGGAGACACCTTACAAAGCGCCACATGGACATTGACTGGATGTTTATTTTCTGTTAACCCAATGTCTGTAGTTTAATTCATTAAAGTGCCTGGAGAAAAAAGTTTCAAAAGAAAAACTAAAATGAGTTTAAACTAAAAAAAATCTCAATGGTTTAAAATGTTCTAAACTATAAATGGAAATGGGGAAAAGAAACAGTGTCTGTCCCACGTTTACTGCAAATAAGAAGGAATTGGGAAGAGGGGAGACGGAAGTCTTCCTGCCAGATTAACTGGGCATAGTCCAATAGGGGAATATATATATATATATAAATATATTATAACTAACCATTAGAATATAGATATTATATAAGATTTAACTAACCATTAAAATGGAGATATATATTTTATACTAACATTAGAATATGGAGATATATATATATATATTATAACTAACCATTAGAATATGTAGATTTATATATATATTATACTAACCATTAGATATTGGAGATATATATAATATTATAACTACCATTAGAATATGGGATATATATATTATATTATAACAACCATTAAAATTGAGAATATATATATATCTATATAAACTACCATTAGAATATGTAGATATATATATATATATATTATAACTAACCATTAGAATATGGAGATATATATATATATTATAACTAACCATTAGAATATGGAGATATATATATATATATTATAACTAACCATTAGAATATGTAGATATATATATTTAAATAGTATATATAACTAACCATTAGAATATGGAGATTTATATATATATATATAACACCCATTAGAATATGGAGATTATATATATATATTATACTAACCATTAGATATGGAGATATATATATCTATATATATATATTATACTAACCATTGAATATTGAGATATATATATATTAATATATATATATATTATAACTAACCATTAGAATATGTAGATATATATATATATTATAACTAACCATTAGAATATGTAGATATATATATATATTATAACTAAACCATTAGAATATGTAGATATATATATATATTATAACTAACCATTAGAATATGTAGATATATAATTATTTATACTAACCATTAGAATATGTAGATATATATATATATTATAACTACACATTAGAATATGTATATATATATATATATTATAACTAACCATAGAATATGGAGATAGATATATATATATATATATATATATATATATTATAACTAACCATTAGAATATGTAGATATATATATATATTATAACTAACCATTAGAATATGTATGTATATATATATATAACTATAAGAAAAGGGAAAGCTGTATACAATATATAATTTATGTGCATGTGTCCCAGTGAATATCTATGTATATCTATACACTGAGCAACGTATACACTGTTCCAAGGTAGGGACCCCAATAAATCAATAAATGGATCTCAGGATGATAGAAAGCAACATGGGCAAATCGTGTATTTTGCGGTTCACACACAGTTGAGTTCCGTCAGTGCCCCTATACCTTGGACAGGTTTCTATACATTTGTTTAAGGTCTGGCACCCGGGCCATTGATTTTTGTATATGGAGTGCAGCCAGAAAGCTTTGTGAGTGATGTTACTATCACAGAATGGATTTCATCTAAAGGACAAGCAACAACGACAATGCAAGAAGATCATTGTATCATGTCAAATAAACTATCTAGTAGAAACTATCCAATGATAAATCCACCAAATAGCTGGACCCAACACCCCACCCCACCCACACATACACACATACACACACACACACACACATACACACACCACACACACCAGTTTGCCACATTTCCAGTTTTAATAAAGAAAATCTGGGTCCTGAAATCTAATTCCGATTCACAAAGGTGTTTTACTATGACACGGAGACAAAGTGAACTGCCAGGCATGTGACCCTCATTTATACATTAATCCAGATGTTCTCCTGGAACCAGCTCTACTAGGGTGACACCATCCCATGTAACCCCCAACATAACTGGTCCCGATTAGTCTGTCCGGCTACTGAACTTACCCATAAACCACATGAAACAAAAGCAAAATATGAACCCCCCACAATTAATTAAAGGGCAAAATATGAACCCCCCACAATTAATTAAAGGGCAAAATATGAACCCCCCACAATTAATTAAAGGGCAAAATATAACCCCCACAAATTAAAGGGCAAAATATGAACCCCCAAATTAATATTAAAGGGCAAATATGAACCCCCACAATTTAAAGGGACAAAATATGAACCCCCCACAATTAATAAAGGGCAAAATATGAACCCCCCAAAATTAAAGGGCAAAATATGAACCCCCCAAAATAATTAATTAAAGGGCAAAATATGAACCCCCAAAATTAATTAAAGGGCAAAATATGAACCCCCCAAAATTAAAGGGCAAAATATGCAGGGAACATGGATCTGCCTTAATGATTTGGATAAACAATATCACTAATCACAATGCTCACATGTATAACATATGGATCTATCTATTGTAGACACTGGCCCACCCCTGTCATCTTGGTTCATGGGGGCTGATGGGGGAACAGGTTGATCAGACCCCATCTCCTACATGCTCTGTGCATGCATGATGTTAACGTGTGCACATTGTTTAGACATTAATGTTGGTTTCATTATTACGGCTCTGCACAAACAAATCCCTGACACTTTATCATAAACAACTGTAAGCAGACAAGGAATAATGGATGTTAATCACCCCCACTCCCGCCTGCTAATAATAACTGTCTGAAGGGAGAGGCTTAGGCCTCAGGGGTGAACCAACCTACAGTGTCTCTCCTACTCAATTAACTTAGCCATGTGCAGCGTCGGGCAAAGAAATGAATGTAGAAACTTGTAGTTCATCTATTAATTCTCCCAACTATGAGGGAGCAGAAAAGCCTGGGTTAACTTTAACCTGTTCATCTCCACATTATCTAAGCCATGCACATTATAATAGCCATCTCTATATTCTCCTGCATATAACAATCACACTACCATCATCTATGTATCCTCCTGCACGTTACAGTAGCACTATGCTCTATGTATCCTCCTGCACGTTACAGTAGTACTATGCTCTATGTATCTCCTGCACGTTACAGTAGCACTATGCTCTATGTATCCCCTGCACGTTACAGTAGCACTATGCTCTATGTATCCTCCTGCACGTACAGTAGTACTATGCTCTAGTATCCTCCTGCACGTTACGTACACTATGCTTATGTATCCTCCTGCACGTTACAGTAGCACATGCTATATATATCCTCCTGCACGTTACAGTAGCACTATGCTCTATTATCCTCCTGCACGTTACAGTAGCACATGCTCTATGTATCCTCCTGACGTTACAGTAGTACAGTTCTATGCATCCTCCTGCACGTTAGTAGCACATGCTCTAGTATCCTCCTGACACGTTACAGTACACTATGCTCTATGTATCCTCCTGCACGTTACAGTAGACATATGCTCTATGATATCTCCTGCACGTTACAGTAGCACTATGCTCTATGTATCCTCCTGCACGTTACAGTAGCACTATGCTCTATGTATCCTCCTGCACGTTACAGTAGTACTATGCTCTATGTATCCTCCTGCACGTTACAGTAGCACTATGCTCTATATATCCTCCTGCACGTTACAGTAGCACTATGCTCTATGTATTCCTCACTGACGTTACAGTAGCACTATGCTCTATATACCTCCTGCACGTACAGTAGACTATGCTCTATATATCTCCTGCCACGTTACAGTAGTACTATGCTCTATATTCCTCCGCAAGTTACAGTAGCATATGCTCTATATATCCTCCTGCACGTTACAGTAGTACTAGCTCATATATCCTCCTGCACGTTACGTAGCACTATGTCTATATATTCCTCACGTGTACGTTACAGTAGCACTATGCTCTATATATCCTCTGTACGTACCAGTAGCACTAGAGCTATGATATATCCTCCTGCACGTTACAGTAGCACTATGCTCTATATATCCTCCTGCACGTTACAGTAGCACTATGCTCTATATATCCTCCTGCACGTTACAGTAGCACTATGCTCTATATATCCTCCTGCACGTTACAGTAGCACTATGCTCTTATACCTCTGCCACGTTACAGTAGCACTATGCTCTATATACTCCTGCACGTACAGTAGCACCTATGCTCTATATATCTCCTGCACGTTACAGTAGCACTATGCTCTATATATCCTCCTGCACGTTACAGTAGCACTATGCTCTATAGTATCCTCTCCCGTTAAGTTAGCACTTGCTCTATTATCCTCCTGCACGGTACAGTTACTAGCACTATGCTCTATATCTCCTGCACGTACAGTAGCACTCTGCTTATGTACCTCTGCACGTTACAGTAGACTATGCTCTATATATCCTCCTGCACGTACAGTAGTACTATCTCTATATAGCTCCTGCACGTTACAGTAGCACTATGCTCTATATATCCTCCTGCACGTTACAGTAGCACTATGCTCTATGTATCCTCCTGCACGTACAGTAGCACTATGCTCTATGTATCTCCTGCACGTTACAGTAGCCACTATGCTCTATATATCCTCCTGCACGTTACAGTACGTACTATGCTACTATATATCCTCCTGCACGTTACAGTAGTACTATGCTCTATATATCCTCCTGCACGTTACAGTAGCACTAGCTCTATGTATCCTCCTGCCGTTACAGTAGCACTATGCTCTATAATCCTCCGCACGTTACAGTAGCACTATGCTCTATTATCCTCCTGCACGTTACAGTAGTACTATGCCTATATATCCTCCTGCACGTTACAGTAGCACTATGCTCTATATAGCCTTCCTGCACGTTACAGTAGAGCACTATGCTCTATATATCCTCCTGCACGTTACAGTAGCACTATGCTCTATATATCCTCCTGCACGTTACAGTAGCACTATGCTCTATGTATCCTCCTGCACGTTACAGTAGCACTATGCTCTATATATCCTCCTGCACGTTACAGTAGTACTATCCTCTATATATCCTCCTGCACGTTACAGTAGCACTATGCTCTATATATCCTCCTGCACGTTACAGTAGTTCTATGCTCTATGAATCCAGCAGCACTTTAATTTGGAACATTTACACCAACACACATGGCTTGTGAATTGTTACACTTGTTATACAGTGAATTCCATTGATGAGCAGGGCTGTAGAGTGGAGGTTACTCCAGTCTCTATTATGGCCCAGCCTGTTTATTTATGCAGAAAACTCAAAGTGTCTCATTGAGATGTTAGTAATGGAAACTATTGATTATTCTTAACAGTGCCCACCTGCCACCCCCTCCTGCTATCACGTCACAATCAGGACCTGATCCCCCATCCATTAGCTCAGCCTGGGCAAGACCTTTTAGAGTAACCCCCATTTACAGAGAGAGAAAATGCATCCAGGATTAACCCCTTCACAGCTGAACATAACCTGGAAGGCTTTAATGACATTCAACATGTTTAGAAAGTGACTCGTTACCATATTAATAAAATGGAACCACTGGGTGGGGGTTGGGGTGGGTTACTCAAAACTCTCCAGTCCCTTATAGAGATAAGGAATTGCCAAAAGAGATAGTGGTGCACTATTAGTTCTATCTATCTATCTATCTATTATCTATCTATCTATCTATCTATCTATCCTGTGTATACCCGTTATTGTCCAGTCCTATCTATCTATGTGTATCCACGTTATGTAACAGTCCGACTATATACTTTGTATCCACCACGTTTATGACCGGCCCGACTATTACTGTGTATACCACGTTATGTACATCAGTCCTACTAATAATGTGTATCCACGTTGGTTAAGTCCTAGGTACTCACGTTATGTACAGTCCCTACACTATATACATGTTGTATCCACCTTATGTCGTCCTACCCTATATACTGTGTATACCACTTTATGTTAAACTCCTACTGTCATACTGGTGTATACCTACTGCTGATGTACAAGTCCTACTCTATACTACAGGTGTATACCACGTATGGACAGTCCTACTATATACTGTGTATACCGCGTTTATGTACAGTCCTACTATATACTGTGTATCACGATGTCCTACAGTCCTGTCTGTTATACCGTCTGACATATAGTCCACTTATTAAGTCCAATAACTGTTATACATTATAACTATGTCACTGTGTTTATACACAGGTTATGGACTAGTCCTCTTATCTACTGTGTATACATCGTTATGTAGTCATAGTTCTACTGTATATACACCCGTTATGTACAAGGTCCTACTATATACTGTCGTATACCACGCTATGGATATACGTCTCTACTATAGACTGGTATACCACTTTATGTACAGTCCTACTATAATACTGTATACCACGTGTTAGGTACCAGCTCTACATATACGCGTACAGTTAAGTCATCATATATGTTATACACTTAGTCCCCTACTATATACTGCTTTACCACTGTTATGTACAGTCCACTCTTATACTGGTGTATACCACGTTATGTACAGTCCTACTATATACACTGTGTAAACCGTTAGTGTCATCCTACTATATTAATCTGTTCCGTGTATACCCCAGCGTTATGTACAGCCTACTATATACTGTGTGCATACCACGTTATGTACATCCTACCTATTACTGTGTGATACCACTTCATCTACTATTTGTGATATCAGTACACTGACTATATACTGTGTATAACACGTATGTACAGTCTACTATATACTGGCACCACGTTATGTACATCTACTATATACTGTTACACACGTTTTTGGTATACGTGTTGTTTCCTTACTACATATGACTACGTTATACGCCTACTATACAATTAGTACAGTCACTAACTGATACTAGACACCTACATTAAGTCTGATACGTTAGTAAGTCCTAATCTATAACACGTTAGTAATCTAGAATATTCGGTCGACTCGTTATGTAATCCTACTATAACTGTGTATACTACTTTATTGTACGTCCTACTATATCATGTGTATTAACCACGTTATGTACAGTCCTACTATATACGTGTATACCACGATTTATGTACAGTCTACTAATACTGTGGTATGACCACAATTATGTACAATCCCTACTATATTACTGTGTATACTATTTATGTACAGTCCTACTCTATATGTGTATACCACGTTATGTACAATCCTACTATATACTGTGATACGACTTTATGTACAGTCAACGATAATTTTACTACTATTACTCTGATACGTTTATGTAACTCCGGTTACTACTATCACGTTATGTACAGTCCCTCTAATACTGTGTATACCACGTTTTGTACAGTCCGTACTACTATTAATGTGTATACCACGGTATATGTACAAATCACCACTATAGCTGTGCTATACTACTTAAGTAACCAGTCTACTATATACTGTGTATACTCTCGTTTTATGTACAGTCCTACTATCTAATGTACGTATTTCCCGCATTTTGGAAAATACGAGTTACAATCCTCTCGTAATTTCGAAAAAGTCGTAAGTCAGAAGACCTGAAATCCGCGATATCCGCTCTTTCGATACGCAGGTAACATCTGCCGCGGGTCCGAACCGACTGGGCCATCACTAGTTATGTGTCTTACTGCATACATCTTTATTACCGGTACATCCTAGAAAACAATATGGCCCTTTATATCACAATAGTCATAAATAATATCATTCATGTCTGATTTAGCTATAAAAGAAAGGGACCCAGACAAGTGTTTCACTTTCCAACCCCTTTTTACTTGTTTATTTACTGTTAGATTACATTGTTAAAACAACTGTAGCACACACCAGAAGTGTCTATGATGTCACAATGTAAAAATGACATCAATAGGTGCTAATTAAATTGACATATTTTTCATTCCTGCAAACATGACTCACTACCTTATAACTCCACTTAAGTAACTGTGTTGGTATAGATCAGTACCTCCCAATTTGATCTACATAATGGCTTTGATACCAATTATTTTTGATATATATATTTGAAGGTCCGAGGTCATCATAGGAGAGATTAATGGAGATGAAGGCGTCCCCTGCAGTAGGCTCAGCCATGACTGGGACCCCTACTCAAATAAAGACACGGGATTTAAATTAAAACACTGTTATAAACTGTATAAAAACAATTCAACTGCAGAATGATTCCAAGGAACGACAGACATTTAATTAAGATTGTCTGAGGACATATTTCCATAATTAGGCAAATGGCCCCTTCGAGTCTATTATTATAATAACATTTGATTTTTTATGAACAGATCCCACACGGGTGGGTTAAATGGCTAGAAGAGAAAATACCCTTAGAATAACACAACAGATTTCTGTGGTTATTTTCTGTATATTTTTCCTTATGGCTACAAAGTTTGGTGCAAGTTTAAAAACACTATAATCGTTTTTTAAGGATGATGGTAATGTTTCAAAAATCGAGAGAAAAACCTTCCTTTAGTAGGAAATCCATAACATTCCTTGTGTTTCTTAACCACAAAATATACTTTTTAGTAATAAAGGGGGATTGCAGTGTGTTTAGCCATAGGTCATATTTAAAGCACTTAAGGATGAATTATTTCATAACCGCACACAGAATACAACGTCCACTTATAAGTGAGTTACACTAATATAAACTGGTGCGGAATCACGCTGTAAAAATTACAGCTTTCACATTACAATGGAAACACAAGGACCAGAATGAAACAAGAGGTTATATAACGACACAGCTGAGAATATAACCTACTTTTATATAGTAAGATATGCTAACATAATGAAATTTATATATATATATATTATAATATATTAATATAGTAACATAATAATTGAGGTTAAATAAGACATACGTCCATCTAGTCCAACCTTTATACCCTACCCTAATGTCATATCATTCATGTTCAAATGCCTCATCAATATCTTTTACTAACTATACAGTGCCTCCAGGTCCCAGCTCCCATTACGCTATGTGTATATTGGTCAAATTTCGAATATAATTCCGGGCACACTGTTGTCTTGTAAAACCATCACTCTTTATTCAACGTTTCGACGTCCTCGGCAGGACTCTTCACAGGACGGACATCACCCATAATGTCTGTATAACAGTTTACATAGTAACAAGTATTGAAGGTTTTATAAACATACAACATCCTCTAGTCCAACCTTTATACCCTACCCATAATGTCTGTATAACAGTTACATAGTAACATAGTATTGAGGTTGTATAAGGACATACGTCCATCTAGTCCAACCTTTATACTACCCATAATGTCTGTATAAACATTTACATAGTAACTAGTATTGGAGGTTGTATAAAGACCCGTCTATCTAGTCCAACCTTTATACCCACCACCCATAATGTCTGTATAACATTTACATGTAAATGTATTGGAGTTTTATAAAGACTCCGTCATCTAGTCCAACCTTTATACCCTACCCATAATGTCTGTATAACAAGTTACATAGTAACATAGTATTGGAGGTGTAGAAAGACATACGTCCATCCAGTCCAACTTTTATACCTACCTAATATCGTATACAGTTCCATAGTAACATAGTATTGGAGGTTGTATAAAGACATAAACGTCCATCTAGTCCAACCTTTTATCCCTACCCATACTGTCTGTATAACAGTTACTATGTAACATAGTTGGAGGTTGTATAAAGACATAACGTTCCCTAGTCCAAACCTTTAATCCCTACCCAGTAAGTCTTATAACAGTTACATAGTACATAGTATTGGAGGTTGTATAAGACACATACTCCATCTAGTCCAACCTTTATACCCTACCCCATATGTCTCGTCTAACAGTTGACATAGTAACATAGTATGGAGTTGTATAAAGACATACGTCCATCTAGGCCACCTTTATACCCTCCCCTAATGTCTGTATAACAGTTACATAGTAACATAGTATTGGATGTTGTATAAAGACTACGTCCATCTAGTCCACTTATATCCTAACCCATAACGTCTGTATAACGTTTTACATAGTACCATAGTATTGGAGTTGTATAAAGACATACATCCATCCATCCAACCTTTATACCCTACCCTAATGTCCACCAACATTCACATAGTAACATAGTTGGATGTTGTATAAAGACATACATCCTCTAGTCCAACCTTTATACCCTACCCATAATGTCTGTATAACGAGTTACATAGTAACATATATTGGATGTTGTATAAAGACATACGTCCATCTAGTCCAACCTTTAAACCTACCCATAACGTCTGTATAACGTTTACATAGTAAACAGTAATTGGAGGTTGTATAAGACATACCCCTTCCATCTAGTCCAACACCTTATTACCCTACCCATAATGCTGTATAACAGTTTCCTAGTACACTAATAATTGAGGTTAATAAAGACATACGTCCATCTAGCAACCTTATACCTACCCTATGTCTGTTAACAGTAATATTACACAGTAACACGGTATGGAGGTTGTATAAGACATATACGTCCATCTAGTCCAACCTTTTATACCCTACCCATGATGTCCTGTAAACAGTTACATAGTACATAGTATTGGAGGTTTGTATAAAGACATACGTCTCCGTCTAGTCCACCATTATACCCCACCCTAATGTCTGTATAATAGTTACATAGTAACATAGTATTGGAGGTTTATAAAGACTTAGCGTCCAATACCAGTCTCCAACCTTTATACCTACCCATACTGTCTGTATACAGTTACATAGTAACATATTATAGGAGGTTGTATAAAGACATACATCCATCTAGTCCAACCTTTTACCCTACCCATATGTCGGTATACAGTTACATAGTAAATTGTATGGAGGTTTGTATAAGACATGTCCATCTAGTCAACCTTATACCCTACCATAATTTCTGTTAACATGTTACATAGTAACATAGTATTGGAGGTTGTATAAAGACTACGTCCATCTAGTCACCTTTATACCCTTACATAATGTCTGTATAACAGTTACATAGTAACATAGTATGGAGGTTGTATAAAGACAATACGTCCATCCAGTCCAACCTTTATACCCTACCCATAATGTCTGTTATAACAGTTATAGTACATAGTATTGGATTGTATAAAGAACTATCGTCCATCTAGTCCACCAACTTATACCCTCACCATAATGTCTGTATACCAGTTACCATAGTAACATAGTATTGGAGGTTGTATAAGACTATCGTCCATCCAGTCCAACCTTTTATAACCCTACCCTAATTCATTTATAACACGTTACATAGTTACATAGTATTGGAGGTGTATACAGACGATACGTCCCTAGTCTACACCTTTATACCCTATACCCATAATTTCTGTTAACAGTTACATAGTAAACATAGTATGGAGGTTGTATAAAGACATACGTCCATCTAGTCCAACCTTTATATACCTACCCATAATGTCTGTATAGACAGTTACATAGTACATAGTATTGGAGGTTTGATAAGACTACGATCCATCATCACCTTTATATAACCCTACCCATAATGTCCTGTTTAACATTACATAGTAACATAGTATTGGAGAGTTATAAAGACATACGTCCATCTAGTCCACCTTTATACCCTACCCATAATGTCCTGTATACACGTTACATAGTAACATAGTCATTGGTATGTTGTTAAAGACATACTCCACTATTCCAGCAGCTTTATACCCTACCCATAATGTCTGTATAACAGTTCATAGTAACTGTAATTGGAGGTTTAATAAGACATATGTTCCATCTAGTCCACCTTAGACACAATTCATATATAACATAAAAATAACATTTATATATATTATATATAACATGTGCAATAATATGTATCATTAATAATTTTATTAATATATGTGTAAGCATATTTTCCAATTATTATAACATGTTATATTGCATATGGTATTAAAAGAGTCACATTTATTTATATTTAATATTTATTATCATTGTATAATTTAGGTAGTTTAATATATAACTGTATATATATGAGTTTATTATAAATAACCCTGTATAATATATGGATATTAATTATCTCCTCACTGTGTATCATCTATGGTCATTACTTCATAAACATGTATTATCTGGAATATTCAATGTTCCTACTCTCACCTGTCTCCTCTTGGCTCTTTTTTTAGATCTCCCCTGTCTCTGCTCTGGCTCTTTCTTCCTTAGCTGCCCTGTCTCCTCTCTGCCTCTTTAACTTCCTCTCTCCCCTTCTCCTCTCTGGCTTCATTTCACTTCCCTCTCCCCTGGTCCCTATCTTGCCTCTTCCCGCTCTCCCCTGTCTGCTCTATGTGCTCTCTTCCTACTACCATGTCTAATGTCTGGAATCTTCCTTACCTCATCTCACCCGTCTCCTCTCTGCTCTTTCTTCCCCTCTCCCTGTCATCCTCTCTGGCCTCTTTCTTCCTCGCTTCCCTGCGCCTCTCTGCTCTTTCTTCCTCTTCCTCGTCGCCTCGCCTGGCTCTTTCTTCCTCTCTCCCCTGTCTCCTCCTGGGCTCTTTCTTCCTCTCTCCCACCTGTCTCCTCTCTGGCTCTTTAATAAGATAAACATGTATAATATATGGATATTCTTCCTCTATAACATGTATCATATATGGCTATTTATAATATATACAACCACTGTATAATATATTGCTCTTTCTTTTTATCTATCCCCTTCTACTCTATGGATTTTATTATAATCTCACATGTATAATATCTGATGTTTTATTAATATATAACATGTTATAATATATGGTGTTTAATTAATCAGATACCAATGTTAATATATGGATATTTTTAATAATAACATGTATAATAGATGGATATTTATTAAATTAACATGTAAATTAAGGATATTTATTAATTATCACATGTAAATATATGGATTTTATTAATATATAACATGTAGATATATGGATATTTATTATATTACATGTATAATAGATGGATATTTTATTAATATATAACGTATAATATATGGTTTAATTAATATAACTACATGTATATATATGGATATTTAATTATATATCACGTAATAATATATGATTAATTAATATATAACATGTATAATATATGAATTTTTAATATTAACATGTATAATATATGGATATTTCTTATATATAATATTTTATAATTCCAGCCAACTGAAATCATTCATAAGAATGTTTACATTATAATTGTTTGATTTGTATGGCTGGAAGAATCTTTGAATGATGTTTTGTTTATCATCCTGGTTTGGAAGACTTAAGACGTGATGTCCAGGGCAGAGAATCCAGAAATAGTATACTATATTAGGGATATTTTATTAATGATATAACATGATAAATATGGATTTTATTAATATATAACATTATATATATGGATATTTATTATATCTAACATGTATAATATATGGATATTTATAATATATAACATGTATCCTCATTGATCATATTTTAATATAATAACTGTAAATATATGGATATTTCATTAATATATAACATTTATAATATATGGATATTCTTAATAGATAACATGTATAATATATGGCTATTTATTAATAGATACAGGTATAATATATGGATATTTATTAATATAAACTTATAATGTATGGATCTTAATTAATATAAACAGTAACATTAGATTGATATTTATTAATAGGATACATGTATAATATATGGATATTTATTAATTATACATTTATAATATATGGATATTTATTAATAGATAACATGTATAAATATGGATATTTATTATAGAGACATGTATATATAATGGATATTTATTAATAGATAACATGTATAATATATTGATATTTATTAATAGATAACATGTATAATATATGGATATTTATTATGATAACAGTATTAAAGGATATTTATTAATAGATAACAGGTATAAATATAATGGATATTATTAATAGATAACATGTATAATATATGATATTTAATTAATCTATAACATGTATAATATGATGGATATTATTACTAAATCTAACTGTATAATATTGGGTATTATTATATATAACATGTATAATAATGGGTATTTATTATATATAACATTATAATATATGATATTTATTAATATATAACATGTATAATATCTGGATATTTATTATTATACATGTTTAATATATGGATTTTTATATAGAAAAAATACACAGGTATCATATATGGATATTTATTAATTATAACATGTATCTATATGGATATTATTAATCGAATAACATGTCTCCTCTCTGGAACTATTTCGTAGTATTAATATATCACTTGATTAACATATAGGGATATTTTATTAAGATACCTGTATATATATGGATATTTATTAATATATAACAGTATACTATATGGATATTTCATTATAGATAACATGTATATTCTATGGATTTTATTAATACATACATTATAATATAGTGGATATTGATTCGTACATAACTGTATAATATATGGGCTATTTATTAATAGATAACATGTATATATATGGATTCTTTTTAATAGACAACATGTATATATATGGATATGTATTTAATAGATAACATGTATAATATATGGATATTATTAATAGAATCACATGTATAAATATATGGATCTTATGAATAATAACATGTAAATATATGGATATTTATTAATAGATAAATAATTATTCTAGGGCACAGATACCAGAAATGAGTGTAATATTTTTATTGTCTTTGTTCTTATCTCCTTAAACTAAGAACCCAACGTTTTTAGGTAAAGATCAACAGCCCCATGGCAATCAGCCTGGCAGTGTATTTCCCATGTACAGGGACACGCTTGGACACTCAGAGACACTGGTGCAATAGTGATACAAGAGGAGTTTCCAAATCAATAACACAATCACACACGCACTGAACTTGTCACATCTCAATAAATAATTCTGCATTTGTAAGCCCATTGATCATTAAACTGGGCAGCTTGTTGTCACTGGTTGGGTTTAAAAGCTCTTCACGCCCCAGGGAGATGAAAGAAAGACAGAAACACAACACCTCTCTGTATTGATTGGGGCACTAAACTCACTTAATAGGACGGGTTCGTGACCTATTACATGGGAATATTTCATTCCCTCCACTCCACTTCCACTCCCTAAACGCTAAAACACTGCGAAATAAACCCAACCATGACATTATGGGTATGTGCAGTTTGTGAAATTGGCCATTTCCTCTCATTATTCCTGCTTTACAACCGCCTGATTCCTGGTGTGACGTTAATATAAAATACAGCGCGGCGGATGGGGTGTAATATAATAAATGTAACGTTAATATAATACAGCGCGGGATTTGGTGGTAATATATAATTTGACGTTAATCATAATACAAGCGGCGTGATTGGGTGTAATATATAAATGTGACGTAATATATACAGCGCGGATTGGTGTAATATCTAAATGTGACGTTAATATTATACAGCTCGATTGGGTGTATATAATAAATGTGATTTTAATATAATACCGCGCGGGATTGGTGTAATATAAAATGTGAGTTAATATAATACAGGGCGGGAATTGGGTGTATATATAAATGTGACTTAATATATAAGCAGCGCGGGATTGGGGTGTAAATATAAATGGTGACGTTAATATAATACAGCGCGGGATTGTGTGTAGATATATAAATGTGACGTTAATATAATAACAGCGCGGGATTGGGTGTCAATATCTAAATGTGACGTTAATAAGAAGACTCTGGATTGTTTGAATATATAAATGTGACGTTCATATAATACAGCGCGGATTGTTGTAATATCTAAATTGTGACGTTAAAATCTAATAAAGCGCGGATTCTGGTGTATCTATAAATTGACGTTAACTATAATACAGCGCGAGATTGGGTGGTAATATATAATGTGACGTAATAATATACAGGGCGGTATTGGGTGTTAATCTATATGTGGACGTTAATATAAATACAGGCGGGGATTGGGTGTAATATATAATTTGACTTTAATAAACAGGGCGGGATTGGGGTACTATATAAATGTGGACGTTAAATAATACGCGTCGGATTGGGTGTAATCTATTAAATGTGCGTTAATATAATACAGCGCGGATTTTGGGTTTAAATATATAAATGTGACTTAAATAATACAGCGGCGGGATTGGTTGTATAATATAAATGTAGTTAATATAATACAGCGCGGATAGGGTGTAATGATATAAATGTGACGTTACTATATACAGCGCGGGATTTGGTGTACTATACCTGTATTTACTGTAACCTGTATCTGGGCAATGGGTCTGTCCCTAACTGCTGGGAAAAACCGTAAACATGGGATCCCGTCCCGCCATCACAGCATGCCCTGGGGAAATTGGTGGCTTTGCACTAGGAAAAGGAACAGCCAGGAATCTCAGTGTCCCTCTATAAACAAAGAACCATTTGGATTGTAATGTCTTTGGGGCTGGGACCAATCCATTACCTGTATCCTCCACAGAAAAGCACAGGATATGGTCATCTAGCATACAAACATATAGTCCACGTCCATTTATATGTCATGTGTGCCATAATGTAATATAATGTTTTATGTAATATACTGGTACTTGACAATATGATAAATATATAATGTATATACATGTCCATATGTACTATCACTGTAATATAAAGAAATATGTAGCATACAGGTCCATAATGTAATTTATAAGTAATATGTAACCTTCCATGTCCATAATGTAATCTATAATGTAATATGTTATTTAATGTAATATAAAGGCCCATAATGTATATATACTGTAAATGTAACTTGCATGGCCCTAATGTTATATATATGTAATATGTATTTATTGTAATATAATGCCCCTAATGTATATATATGTAATATGTAAACTTCCATGTCCATAATGTAATATATAAACTGTAAATTGTTTATTTAAATGTATATAAATGCCCATATGTAATATAATCTGTAATTGTCACATCGCATGTCCATAATGAATATATTAAAATTGAATTGGTAATTTTTGTAATATAAATGCCCATATGTAAATATATAATGTAATATTAACTTCCATGTCCTAATGTAATAATCTGGTAATATGTCACCTCCATGGTCCATAATGTAATATATATGTTCCTATGTTAGTTATGTCATATCAATGTCGATAATGTAATTATAATATAATATGTAACATCCATGTCCATAATGTAATATATAATGTAATATGTAATTTAATGTAATATATAAATATAAATGTAATATACATGTCCTAATGTCTATATAATATAATATTGGAAAATACTGTCCATAATTTAATATATAATGTAATCTGTTATCCTTGTGAGGGTTCCTCATTCATCCAGGTTACGGTATATCTGTTGTATTCAGTTAGATCAATTGGACTTAAAGGTTCGTTCTTGAAGACGTGTCACTAGTCATCCGATTATTCTGAATGGAGAGAGACAGTCAGATGACTGACAAAAAAACTTTTCTTCGAGAACGTTGATCTAACTGAATCACAGATAATGTACCACATGTCTTTAATGTCATATACATGGTCCATACTGTAATATATATGTAATATGTATTATACATGTCCATAAGTTAATCTATAATGTATATGTAATGGTACATTCCATAATGTAATATTATGTAATATGGTAATATTTATGTAATATAACTTCCTATATGTAATATATAATATAATATGTTAACCTCCATGTCCATAATGTAGATATAATGTATTGTAAATGTAATGTAATATAAATGTCTATACTGTAATTCTAATTAATTGTAATTTAATGTAATCTAATGTCTATAATGTAATATATAATATAATTTTAACATCCATGTCATAATGTAATATATAATGTAATATGTAATTAAAAAATGTAATATAAATGTATAATGTAATATATAATGATAATATTTCACATCCAGTCCATAATGTAATATCTAATGTAATAGTAATTTAAATTGTTATATAAAATGCCCTAATGTAATCTTAAGGTAATATGTAAATACCATTCCGAATGTAATATGTATTTTAATGTAATCTACATGCAAACATCCAAATGTACTATATTATGTATATGTAATATCCAGGTCCATAATGTATCTATAATGTAATCTGTAATATACAGGTCTATAATGTATATATCATGTCATATGTATATACATGTCCATAATTTAATCTATTAGATAGATGATAGATAGATAGATCGATAGATAGATGATAGAGAGTAATAGATAGGATAGATAGATCGGATTAGAGAGATAATAAGATAGAGAGGATAGATAGGATGATAGAGAGAGAATAGATAGATAGCTAGATATTATTAGATAGATAGATGATGATAGATAGTATGATAGAGAGGGAGATTAGTATATAGTAGGACTGTACATAACGTGGTATACACAGTATATAGTAGGACTGTACATATCGTGGTATGCACAGTATATAGTAAGACTGTACATAACGTGGTATACACAGTATATAGTAGGACTGTACATAACGTGGTATGCACAGTATATAGTAGGACTGTACATAACGTGGTATGCACAGCATATAGTAGGACTGTACATAACGTGGTATACACAGCATTTAGTAGGACTGTACATACCGAGGTATGCACAGCATATAGTAGGACTGTACATACCGAGGTATGCACAGCATATAGTAGGACTGTACATAACGTGGTATGCACAGTATATAGTAGGACTGTACATAACGCGGTATACACAGTATATAGTAGGATTGTACATAACGCGGTATGCACAGTATATAGTAGGACTGTACATAACGCGGTATGCACAGTATATAGTAGGACTGTACATAACGTGGTATACGCAGTATATAGTAGGACTGAACATAACGCGGTATGCGCAGTATATAGTAGGACTGTACATAACGTGGGCAAATCAAGTGCTACTTACATGTATTCAATTATAGATTAAGATGAGGCAAAGTCATTTTTTCAGTATAGTGTTCCTTTAATTGAATTTGTTGAATCAGTCAAAATAACATGTGTGTGACCCCTTTAATTGAATTTGTTGAATCAGTCAAAATAACATGTGTGTGACCTGCTTTATGGGGCCCTAGATAATGCCATTTAATTAACAATAATTTAGAAGACTAAGTAAAATCCCAGACCATATTATGGTATCTGGTACAGTAACTGGGCCCTATCTGGGAAAATGATACTGGATCTAGATAATCACTTGTCACGTGATCGGAGGCTGGGTTGGTTAGGTTGGTAGGGACCAATGACCCCCGGGTTGGGACATAGAACTGGGCAGAAGCATTGGGAATTAGCATTGGGCCCATTCACCACTAGTTGTAGGGGCCAAGGCACATCAAGTTTATTGGACTTTTTGGTAAAAGTTCACATCTTTTTGGAAAGTCCTAATCCTTGGGGCAGGGCTTGCCAGGACCAGTATTTGGATGGGGATCTTTGGATGGGATTTCAGCCAACCCTGGTTACAGGAGCATTACCACCACCAACATGAAGACTCTATGTTAACCTACCACACCAGAGAACCCCAAAAAGAACTGCAAGTTACCTCCCCAGGCGTTCCTGAAATGAAAAGTTTGATCGGGAATTTGATCCAAGTGTTGTTCCTTCCCTGGTCCTTTTTCTTCACGGAGTGGGCAGCCAATCACCAATGCCCAACAGTGATACAAACACACTATATATAAGAGGAGAGAGACGAGAGACATGATTATGAAAAGTAGTGACAGGAAGCCAGCACCAGCAGGTTCAATTAGTGAGATCGTTGGGTTAATTAGTGATATCACCTTTTGTCCAGGCATGAACACTGGAATGGGCGGAGCAGTTGGGATATAAGAAATATAAGAAAAGAGTAACTTACGTAAGTGACATAGCTGAGTGATTTTTATAAGGTATAAGGATAGATTACCACTTGCAGCTCCATTATAAAATATCACACTGATGCATTTATATTATATAAAATACATAATAAAGTTGTAAAAGCAGTCTTCCAAAAACAACATAATCATCAACACATATAGTGGGCAGTGTTGGTTTTTTTGTTGTGTGTTTTTGAAATCTTGGGCAGGTGTGAGTATTTGGGTGGAATGAAGTGTGGTTTGTGTGTGGAAAATTCCTTATAACGGTCGACGCAAGCTCGCGATTATAATGCAGGGGGTCTCTATAAGAGGTGGATATAACAGCAAGCAACATTCATTTATGGCTCTTTTTATCCTGCGGGCTCTGTCCAAAGAAGTCCAGGGAAAATGAAGGGAAAGAGTAGGGAGATTTTGGATTCCTGTATAAGGGTGTTGCATCATCCTTGGACATTCTGAGAGGACAGTGGCATGCGCCAGGGGAAGGGAGATCTTCCCCCCCCGCCCACTTCTCACCAACCCTAGGATTGCCTATGGCTCCATTCACCCTCCCTTAATAAACTTAAAAAACCTTCCTAAATCATTGAGGCCCCCCCCCCCAACTCCCCCCCCCCCCCCAACCCACAAAACTGCCAAAAAGAGCAATGTTATATTAAAAAAAAAAAAAAAAAAAAAAAATAAAAGAGAAAGAACGGAGAGTTTAATGTACTTACAGACCAACGACTCACCATGGCTGTAGTCAAAGTTTTGGCCGCGCAGCTTTGTGATGGCTTTTGCTCTGCCTCTCAGTGGGGGACCGTGGAGGGAGGCGGCAATTCTTTTTTTTTTAGAAATGTAACTTGGTTGGGTTTTGGAGGGGTGTGGAGGTGGTCCTAATACAAGACATTTAGAAGGTTTTATTTAGGGGACACACCCATTTTTTTTTAAATTATAAAACATAGGCAACCTAGACAATCTATGGGGCTAGGTAAGGCCAGATTCATCCCATCTTAAATTTGTTGCCATTCCACTATCCTCCATTCTCTTTGTTCTTGAGAATTTATACGGCACAAGGATTTAGGAACCAGGGCTTAATATTTCCTTTTTATATATTATCTAACATTGTTTTAATAGAGTGTACAGTTTAGCCAAATACCCACAGTGAATATTAATACTGATGGCAGAGGTTTGAATTTTGAATAAAACTCCCCGTTTAAACTTTGTTCGTCTCTCTTTGTCAACCAATATATAAAACATAGGAGATCAAGTGGGGGATTATCATATTCTATAAGTAAAAAAAAAAGACTCTGTTGTTTTTTTATACTCACCCCTCCCAATTAAACGCACATTTCTGTCACCAGGGGAAGGTCTGTAGACAGGGATCACTATTGGGGCAGCCTATTGTTGACCCTATAAAAGAACCAGACTTTCCTTTGCCATGTGTCAATCTATTAGATGCATAGTGAAGGACACAGGGTTAATGGATTCTATGGGGTAGGTTAGGACTTGGGGAGCAAATTCACAACGCGCGGTGTAACAAGACCCAGCTTCGCAGCATACGATAAGGTGAGCCTGGTCACTTACAGGGGAAAAAAAAAAAAGAAAAAAGGAAAAAAATCTTACATAAGATTAGTTTTATTCGCCGAGCCTTTCGCAGCTTTAAACGGGGAAAAGAAAAAAGGGAGAAAAAAGCTCCTTCTTCATGGAGATTAAATTTGGATAAGGCGTGTGAAAAAAATAGAGACTTTCTTACACAGCTCAGAAGGAAACTATCAACAGCCTCACTTCCTTAATTAATATAGTTAATATTTGGAAAAAATAGAGGGGGAGGAAAAAGAGGGAAAAAAACTGTCCGTTTCTCAAAACAAAGAGGAATGCTGGGGTAGTTTCAAAGACATGCATTTAATAATAACAGAATCACTTCATGTTCTAGCAATCACAATCATGGAGTTGTCTCATTATTTTCTATGGCAGAGGGGAGTTATTAAGTAAGAGTAAGTAGTAAAGGTGAAGTGGTGGGTGAGTGTGGGTGGGGAGTAATGTTGAGAGGAGGAGTCAGGAGTCTGAATAATTTTTGGTGGCTAAAATTCTAACTAAGAACTTGTCACATGTTTTTACACACAGCACATTAATTGATTGTTATTTGTTATGTGTATGCCTTGATTTGTGTGTAATACAAGACCTTACAATACACGTTCCGTGTCTTGGACAGGTTTCAGTGGCCTAAGAGAAGTTTTTGATTTTGATTGTTGCTAACCATGCTGGAACATGTTGTAATATCAGAAACCTCATTGGATGTTAGGAAAATTCCACGTTTTTGATTAAGTGTTGTCTACATGGAGAACCATGGTAGCCTCTTACTCTTAGAGGTTATTGTTTGTGTGGCTAAACCTTCCATTTGAGGTATGTTCTCGTGTGTTTTCCAATTCAAATTTAGGGGGTATTTTGTCCAGTTTTAACGGAATTACAATTATTAAGTTGTATATCATTGCTTTAGTAAAATAATAAAATATATATTCAAGTAATGTTAAGTACCAATACTTTGTATACGGTTAATTGGTTTTATAGTTTGATTATAATTAATAGTGGCTAATTACACAAATACATATAGACCTTTCTATGTTCGTAATAGTGCTATACTGTAACCCCCACCTCACCCTAATTAGTTGCCTCCTATATACTATACGCCCATACATTAGCACTTCGAGGAAAACAGGAAGGAAGAAAGGGGGAAGAAAGGAAAGGAAAAAGGAAAAAAAAGCGGGGAGTAAAAGGCACAATCTCAAGGGAAAAAGGCACTCAAGGCAAGCCTGCTCGCGCTGAACGGTTTGGCTAGGCATAAAAGCCAGTTCACATATTAAAAGACGTCGTGGGCGTTTTGTGTTCCGTGTTTGTGGTAGTAGTGGGGGGACATGTATGAGGTCTTTGAAAGCGAATGGACAGCAATTGGAGAATATGGAAAGAGGGTTGATCACATGGTCAGACTACACGGGGTCGTATATCAAGAATATGCTCCCGTGCACTACGAGAAGTTCCAAGAAAACGTGAGAGCAAAAATATAGAGAGCCAATAAAATAAAGAAAAGGGCAAGGACCATGTTATGGGAAGGAACATGTTAGGATATTGGAGTTGAGTGATGGTGAGACACTAAAGAACAGGGAGGACGGAGGAACATGTTAGGGAGAGAGCGGTGGGGGGGGTGTCAATAGCAGCGGGGTCGGTGGCTGGTTGGCAAAGCGCAGCCGATCCATATTCAATATCATTTTGTGGTCTGGAGGAGGAAATGGAAGGAAATTAGGGAAAAATAGGATTGGGAATATTCACCCCACTCAGAAAGGGAATTATAATGGAATATATAATCTCAATAGGCTCTAAATCCTCAGGGATGTTTTTAGATGAGATGAAGTGCAAGACATGCAAGGTGGATGTTTGAATTTTATGATGCCAAATAAATAAAAACATATTGTACAGACCGATAATAATCGTTGTGGCGTTTCATTAGCAAAGGGGAGAGAAAAAAGGGGGAACTCTTTGGGCCTGGTTTGTAGTAATCATATACGGCTATTTAATGATTTAAAAAAATATGTAATATTAATAATAATAATAATAACGATTATTTGTAATAACTCATGTTAGGGTGATAATAAGTAACTATAGACGTGTATCTTTACTGACGTTTTTTTGGTTTTTTTTTGCCTTTAAGATGGTCTTGTGTTGTATGTGCTTTAATGTCGTACCACCTCTGTCCACCCTGTGACGCACGATGTGTAAGACTTTCTTTTGGCAATATCGGGGGGAGGGGGGGATGCGTGGTTTTTAGGGCACACGGCCCCATCGCTACCGGGGCCCACGGCAGGTGATCAACTGCTCCCCTCTGTTTTGTAGTTACAGGCCATGAAAATTTGAATGTAAGAGAGAAGTCACAGGGGGTGACGAAACGCACATAGGTGGTTGAGACGCTCCTACACGTTTTTAGGACAGTTGGACCATCATGGTTTCTATCTTCTCTAACCGAAACTAACTCTGCTATCTAATGCAGATAAGCAGCAATTCCATCTTCTCCGGTTTCCTTGGTTGTGGTATGGGGGGGGTGTGGGGGGGGTCCAGCAGGTCTGTGTTCTTGGACCCTTATTGTTTCTCCTTCCTACACGATTGGCCTCATCGCCTGGACATCCAATCCGACTATGACTGCCTCTGCCATCCAATCACGTGGGTCTCCGGGACTGCCTCCTGACATTCCAGTCACGTTGTCTCATGACCAGCCTCCTCCGGACATCCAACCTCCTGACATCCAACACGTGGTCTCAGACTGACCTCCATGCCTTCCAATCACGTGTCGTCTCCAACTGCCCTCCTGACATCAAATCACGTGGTATCCGAAACTTGCCCTCTCATGACATCAAATCGTGGTTGTGTATCTGACTGCATTCCCTGCCATCCAATCACATGTCTCCAACTGCCCTCCTGAACATCCAATGAGTGTGTCTCAGACTGCCTCCTAAGGACATCCACTAATAATGTTTCTCCGGACTGCCTCCTCCTCTGACCTCCAACATTGTGTTCCCTCTGACTGCCTCCTGCCATCAATCACATGTCTCCAACTGCCTCCTGACTCAATCGCGTGGTGTGTTCCGACTGCCTCCTCCTGACCATCCAATCACGTTGGTATCTGATGCGCCTCCTTGCCATCTCCTCCTGTAGTCTCAAGCTATTATAATCATAAAAAGAATCCTGACATCCATCCGAATCAAACGTGTTCTACAAACAGGACTCTATGTCCCACCTAAACATGGATGTGCCCTGCTTTCTCCATCTCTGTTGACAATCCCCCCATGTCCCTTTATCCATCAGCACGCTGCTGGGCTTAATTATTGACTCGTCAATCTATAATCTATATATTGATAAATCTACCTTACAATCCTACCTATCGGTTATACGGTAACCAGCACAGTATAGGTGAATCACTATATGTATATATATGATAAATCTAACCTTACATCCTCTACCTATCGGTAACCAGCCACAGTATAATGTGATCTATAGTAGGTAGATATGATAAATATACATTACATATACCTATCCGGTAAAAAAACCTGCACCAGTAGATGGTATGCGAGATATTCTACATATGATAAAGCTACCCTTACATCCTACCAATATCTGGTAACCAGCACAGTATATGGTATCTTAATAGATATAAAAAGCAACTTACATCCTACTATACGGGTAACCACACAGTATATCGGTATTATATTTATTATATATGAATAAATCTACCCTTACATCCTACCATCCGGTGGAACCACACCAGTATATGATATCTATTATCTATATATGATTAAACTACCCCTTACATCCTACCTATCCGGTAACCAGACATATGGCAAGTATAGTGGTTAGGTATCTATAATATCTATATATGATAAATCTACCCTTACATCCTACCTATCTGGTAACCAGCACAGTATATTGGGATTGTATCTATATTCTTAATATATGATATAAAAATTGACCATTACATGATACATATCTTAGTAAGTTAGTAACCAGGCAAGTATTATGGTATCTATATTATCTTAGTAACCGTGAAGTAGGATATGGTATGATATTATCTATATTGATTTAATCTACTTACATCCGAACTATTCTTGGTTCGGGTTAAACAGCACAGTAATATGGTATCTATATATCTAATATGATTAAATCTAAACCTTACATCCTACTTCGGTAACCAGCACAGTCTTGTATCTATATATCTATATATGATAAATCTACCCTTACTTCTACCTTAATCTAGTAACCAGTGCAGTTTTGCATATTATGGTTATTATATATCTATATATATAAAATCTACCTTAATCAATACCTATCTTGCGTAACCAGCCACAGTATAGGGTATTATTATCTATATCTATATATGATAAATCAACTTACATCCTACCCTTCGGTAACCAGCACAGTATATGGTTATCTATAATCTATATAAATGAGAAATCTACCCTTAATTCTACCTATCCGGGTAACCTGCCCAGAGAGGATATCTAATATATCTATATATGATAATAAATATTTTACCTTACATTCCCTACTATCCGGTAACGGCACATATAGGTAGCTTTATATCTATATATGATAAAATCTACCCTTATATCCTACCCTATCCGGGTAAACCGCACAGTATATGAGTAATCTATATATCTATATATGATAAATCTACCCTTCATCCTACTATCCGTGGTAAACCGGCACAGTATCACAGTATGTTGAGTACAGTGCCACGCACAAGATATGGTATCTATATACCTAGATTGATAAAGGTTTTACTTTACATCCTACCTATCCGGTTAACAGCCACAGTGTTATGGTAGCTCTACATATCTATATATGATAAATTACCCTACAGCCTCCCTACATATCTGTTTTAACCAGACACAGTTTATATGGTATTATATATCTAATATATGATGTGATAATCTACCCTTCTTACATCCTGACCTATCGGAAACAGCACAAGCACAGGCACAGTATATGGTTATTTATATATATCATATATGTATGATAAATCTACCCTTACATCCAACCTATCCGGTGTGTATAATAACCAGCACAGTGTATCTGGTATCTTATATCTATATAGGATTAAATATTCATACCCGTAAATCCTCCTATCAGGTAACCGCCAGATATGGTTATTATATATTATATATGAGAATATACTCTTACATCCTAACCTATACGGTAACGCACAGTATATGGTATCTATAATCTTATATGATAAAATATACCCCATACATCTCCTACCTATCCGGTGGTAACCACAGCACAGTATATGGTTATATATATATCTATATATGATACACTCCCTTACATCCTAACCCTATCCGGTAGGTAACCAGCATCAGTTAATGGGCTTGATCTATATATCTACATATGATAAATCTATACCCTTACATCCTAACCAATCTGGTTGGTTAACCAAAACCAGCACCACAAGTATTAGTTTATATGGTATCATAGATGATAAAATCTAACCATACATCCTACCTAATCCGGTGGTAACCCGACAGTATTAGGGTTATCCTAGATATCTATATATGATACATTGACCCTTACATCCTACCATCCGGGTAACCAGAGCACAGTAGATGTGGATAGCGAGATTCTTTATAGTATGCAGTAAAATCTACCTACGGACAGCCGACCTGACGAACGCGAGAAACAGCACACAGTATATGGTATCGAGATAGTCGTAGATGGAGAAAGTACACTGATCAGACCGAGCTTCGGGTAGGTACCAGCCACAGTTTATGGATAGATTAGATGTCTAGATATGATAAAATCTGACCCTGCTTAATTCTACCATCTAGCAACCCGTGCAGATATGTAATCTATTATATCGATATTATGATAATCTACCTTACATCCTTACCTATCTAGGTAAACCAGCAACAGTATATGGATCATATATCTATAGATAAATCTAACCTACAAGACCTACGATCCGGGTACAGGTTGGTAAGTTAAACCAGCACAGTACACAGTATATGGGTATCCCTATATATCTTATAATGATAAATTCTACCCTTAAATTCTACCAATCTAGTATACCAGTGCAGTATATGGTATGTCTATATTCTATATATGATGAACACTACCTTAAATACTACCCCTATATGGGAACCAGCACAGTAATGGTATCTATATATCGCTATAGGATATAATTCTAACCTATACATCCTACCTATCCGGTAACCAGCACAGTATATGCGTATCCTATATATCTATATAGAAAATTTACCCTTAATTCTACATATTCGGTAGGTAACCTGCCCAGATATTGAATCTTAATATCTTATATATAAAATACCCTCTCTACATCCTCTAACTATCGGTAACCAGCACAGTATGATGGTATCTAATATCTATAATATGGATAAAATCTACCGTTAATCCTACCTTATCCGGTAACCAGCCACAGTATATATGGTATCCGATATATCTATATATGGAATCAATCTACCCCTTACATCCCTACTTTCCGGTTATAACCAGCCACAGTATTGGTATATATATATCTCTATATGATTAAATCTAACCTTACATCCTAACCTATCTGGTAAGGTGTAAACCAGCACAGTACCAGTATATGGTATTTATTTATTATATATCTTATATATGAGAAATCTACCCTACATCCTACCTATCGGTAACCGGCACAACAAGTATATGGTATCTATGATTATCTATATATGAAAAATCTACCTTACATCCTACCTTATCCGGGGGAACCGGCACCAAATATTTGGGTATCTATTATCTATATATGATAAATCTACCTATAGCCTACCATCCGGTAGGTAACCGGCACAGTCAGTTATATTTATGGTATCTAGATATCTATATATGGATACGTACCCTTACAGTCCTACCTTCCGGTAACCGGAAACAGTAATGGTACTATAACCTATATTATGATTGATAAAGTTTACTCTTACATCCTACCTATCTTGGGGGTAACCACAAGACAGTGTTGTGTGTTTTTTATGTATGGTATTACATATTAATATGAGAAATCGACCCTTACATCCTAACCTATTGTAACCAGACACGTTATATGTAATCTATATATCTATAATATGATAAATTACACTTACATCTACCTAACTATCGGGTAAAACAGCACAGATATGGTATTTTAATATAGCTCTATATAAATCTACCCTTACATCCAATCCTTCCAGAACCAGCACAGAAGTATAGTAGTGGATATGGTAAGACAATCGATATATCTCATATATGATAAATCTAAACGTTACATCCAACCTATCCCGGGAACCAGCCACGTATATGGTATATATTTATATATCTAATAAGGATCAATTACTATTACATCCTACCTTTTATGGGAACCAGCACAGTATAGGTATATAGATATCTATATTTATGATAAATCTACCCTTACTCTGCCTATCCGGTAACCAGCACAGGTATATGTGTATCTATATATAGATATGATAAATCTACACTTACATCCCCCCTATATGGGGGTTAACCTAGCCACGGAGAGGGGATTCAGATAGCGATACAGGATAAAGCGTACCCGTGACAGCCTACCGATCCAGGTAGTGTAACCAGCACAGGATCACGTTAGTATTATGGGTATCTATATATCTACATGATAAATCGACCTCTTAATCCTACCTATCCGGTAACCAGAACAGGTAAGTATATCGGTATTATCTATATATCATATATGATAATCTAACCTTACATCCTACATATCCGGTGTAATCAGCCACAGTATTATTGGGATCTATATTAGCTTATATATGGATAAATTCTACCCGTACACATCCTACATATCCGAGTGGTAACCAAGCCAGTATATGGTATCTAATTCTGATATGATAACTCTCACCTTACATCCTAAACTATCTGGTAACCTGCACAGTATTATATGGTATCTATGATATTCTAATATATGATAAATCTAACCCTTACATCCTACCTACCGGGGTTAACCAGCCCACAGTAGTATATGCAGCACAGTACACAGATATATGATATCATATAATCTATTAATATTGATTTAAATCTCCCCTTACATCCTAACCTATCCCATAACAGCACAGTAATGATATCGATTATATATAAAATGATAAATCTACACTTACATCTACCATTCTGGGAAACTAAGCCAACAGTAGTATATATGGTATTTATTCTATATTGATATGATAAATCTTACACTGAATTACCTACCTATCGGTGGTAAACCAAGCACAGGATTGGTATATATGAATTTTATACATGATAAATCTACCCTTACACTGGTGCTTTACAATACGGGTAACCAGCCCCCCACAGTATAGGTATTATATATCTATATATGATAAATCTGCCCTTACATCCTCTCGATCCGGTAACACAGCCCAGAAGTATAGGGAAGATGGTATCTATAATATCTATATATGAAAATTACCTTCTTACATCCTACCTCATCCGGTGTGTAAACTCAGCCATATATTGTAGCTATATATCGATATATGAGAATAAATTTACCCATTCTTAAATTTACTTACATACTCTCGGTGTAACTAGCAACGTATAGGTTTCTATATATGGAATATGATAAATCTACCCTTACATCCGACCTATCGGTTTAGGGCTAAAATAGCACACAGTTATGATATCTTATATCTATATATGATAAATCTAACCTTACATCCTACTATCCGGTAGGTAACCCAGCACAGTATATGAGATCTATATATCTATATATGATAAATCTACTACTTCTTTTTAAATCCTACCTATCGAGTAACCAGACAGTATATGGTTATCCATATATATATATATGATAAATAAATCTACCTCCTTACATCCCCTACCTCTCCGTTAGTAACCAGAACAGAATATGATATATATATATCTATATATGATAAATCTACCCCGTTTTTTTTTACATCCATACCTTATCTGGTAAAACAGCCCACCAAGGATATGTGGTAATTTATCTATTAATTATCTATATAGTATAATCTCCCCTCTTATCCTACCTTTTTCCATAACAGAACAGGGAATGGTTATCTATGGGATCTATTATACATCATATATTATAAATCACCCTTTACATCCTACCTATCATCTGGTAACCAGAGCACCGTATATGTGTAATCTATATATCTATATATTATAAACTCTCGCCCTTATATCCTACCTAGCCCATAACCAGCACAGTATATGGTTATTATCTATTTAATATGATAATAAATCTCCCCTTACCATCCTACCTATCCATAACCAGCACAGTATTTGTGATATCTATATATCTATATATGGATAAATCTACACTCTCACCATCCCTACCTATCCGTTAACCGGAACAGTATGATGATCTATATTTTGCTATATATGAGATTTAAAATATCTACCTTACATCCTACCTATCTTGGTAACCAGCACAGCCCACAGTAATAGGTATCTATATATGATAAATCTACGAACATCCTACCGTATCCGGTTAAACCAGCCCACAGTATATGGTATATCTATATATCTATATATGATAATATTACCCTTACATTCCTACTAATTGGACCAGCACGTATATGGTATCTAGATTCTATATATTATGATAATCTAAAAAATTGTTTACCTTACATCTACCTATCTGGGGACCAGACAAAGGGTAAGGATGATATATAAGATCTATATATGACCAAATTACTCTTACATCCTTACCTTACAACCTATCCGGTGGGGTCGGTATCCCAGCACAGTATTGGTATTATTATAGTCTATCTATATATTGACAAACTTACCCCTACTCCTACCACTCCGTAAACCAGCACAGTAGCAGACAGTATTATGGTATCTATATAATCTATATATGACAAATTACCTTACATAGCTACCTAAATCGGTAACCAGCACGAAGTATTTATGATATCTATATATCTATATATGATAAAATCACTCTTAAATCCTTACCTATTGTGAGTAACCAGAACACAGTATAGGGTATCTAGTTATATCTATATTATGATAAAATCTACCCTTACATCCACCTTCTCCAGTAAACCAGCACGAATATGGAATGATATTATATATCATATATGATAAATCTACCCTCCTTTTACATCAACCTATATGGTAAACAGCACAGATATGGTATCTATATTCTATCTAATATATATATAATATCCCTTAGATCCTACCTTGCCCATAACCCAGCAACAGGTAGTAATATAGGTATCGATATACATCTAATATTCTAAATCTGACCCTGACATCCTACCGATCTGGTAACCAGCACAGAAATACACAGTATATGGTATCTATAGATCGATAGTAGAAAGAGAATATGAGTAGTGAAATTCCCCATGATATCAGAACCATCCCCTAACCAGCACAGTATGTGGTGTTGGCTTATAGCTTTCTAGTGAGGAGAAATATCCCTTAACATCCTACATATCCAAACCAGCACAGTATATGATATCTAAGATATATCTATAATGATAAATCTTCCCTCAACATTGCCCTACCTATCCGGTGGTAACCAGAACAGATATGTTATCATTATTTTATATAGGATATTAAATTGCTAACCTTTACATCCTACCATATCTGGTGGTAACCAGCAAGGATTGGTATCTATATTGATAAATATACCCTTACATTCCCTACCTATCGGTAACCAGCACATATATGGTATTATATATCTATATATGATTGATAAAATCTACCCTGACATCCTACATATCTGGGTAACCAGCACAGTATATGGTGGTATCTAGAGATCGATGATATGATAAAATCTACTCTTACATCCTACCGATTGGTAACCAGAACAGGATTATGAGATATTCGAGATATCGAGATATGACAAATCCACACTTACATCTACCTATGGGTACCCAGCACCAGTAGAAGAGGGGGAGAGAGGAGACTGAGAGCGTAGAGATGATAAAGCGAAGCTGCCGGACACAGCCGAAACCGAGCGGGGAACCAGCACAGGAAGGGGAGCAGGAGAAGAGAGGAGAAAGGCGCCCCGGAGAGGCCGACCGGGGGGGGGGGGGGGGGTGGGCACAGAGAACCAGAACAGGAAAGGGAGAGCGGAAGGGAAGAGAGACAGCGAGGAGAGGAGAAAGTGAGAACGCCTTAAATTCCCTACCTATCTGGTAACCAGCACAGTATATGTATCTATAGAATCTATATATTATATAAGATAAATCTCCACTTATATCCTACCTATCCCATAACCAGCACAGTATATGGTTATATATATATGAATAAAATCTCCCCTACCCCTACCGAGCTTACATATAGACCTATCCCATATAACCAGCACAGTAATATGAGTGCTTCTAGATATCGATATATGATAAATATACCCTCACAATCCCACCGTATCCGGTAACCAGAAACAGTATATATGAGTGGTCTTATGATATCTAATATGTCTATATATGATAAATCTACCCTGACATCTACCAATTCTGGTAACCAGCACAGTAATATGCGGTTATATCAATATTGAGAATTTAAATCACCCTTAATCCTACCTTATCCGGTGGGTAACCAGCCAGTATCGTATATGGTATTCCTCTCTATATAATATATTATGATTATAAAATCTACCGCTACATATACCTATCTGGTAACCAGCACAGTATATGTGTATCTTATATTTATATATGGATTAAATCTACCTTTACATCCTACCTAATTCTGGTAAACCAGCACAGTGGATATATGATATCTATTATATCTTTATATATGACAAATGGCTATTTCTTACATCTTAACTATCGGTAACCAGCACAGTATATGGTATATAGAATATCTTATTATGACAAATCTACCCTACAGCCTACCAACTCGGTGGTAACCAGAAAACAGTAGAGGGGGTATCTATAATCTATATATGACAAAATCTACCCCTTACATTCGCTACCGATCCGGCTGAAACCAGCACAGTAATGATATCCTATATATCTATATATATGATTGATATAAATCTACTCGTAAATCCTAACTATGAGTAACCAGCACAGTATATGGTAAAGCTATAATATTCATATATGATATAAATCCTACCCATTACATTCCTCACCTCTCCAGTAACCAGCACGAAGATATGATATCCTATTCTTATCTATCATATGATAAAATATACCTTAATTCCTACATATCCTTGGGAGTAAAACAGCAACAGTATATTGGTATTATTCTTATATATGATATATGATTATAAATCTCCCTTATATCCTACCTTTCCATAACCAGCACAAGGATGAGGATCTATACATCTATAGGATTACTATAAATCTACCCTTTACATCCTACCTATCTGGTAAACCAGCACAGTATATGGTATGATCTATATACTTATATATTATCATTAAATCATCCCCTCTATATCTACCTATACCAGAACCAGCACAGGCAGGAAGGGAGGGGGAGAGCCGATATGATGAGAAAGCTCCCCTTACAGCCGACCGAGCCCCAATAACCCGCAGCAGTAGCAGAGGAGAGCGAGAGATCGAGAGAGGATAAATCTACTCCCTCACATCGTCTTCAGAAACCTATCCGGGTTAACCAGAAACAGTTATGATATTATGATTTCGAATATGATAAATCTACCCCTACATCCTACCTATCTGCGAACCAGCACATCAGTTAAGGTGGATCTATATTATGATGAAATCTACCCTTACCACATCCTACCTATGACGGGTAGGTGAAAACCAGCACAAGTATAGATAGGTATCTAATATATATCTCTATTATGATAAGCGGACCATACATTCTACCTATATGGTGGTACACCAGCACCGTATATGGTAGCTAATATCTATATATATGGAAAATCTCATTACATCCTACCTTATCTGGTCAACCAAGCACAGTATATGATATCTAAGATATCTATATAATTGAACCAAAAATCTACCCTTACCTTCCTACCTATCCTGGTAAAACAGCCCCAACCAGTTATGGTATCTATATATATAATATGATAACATCTACCTTACATCCACCGATCTGGTAACAGCACGTAAATAGTATAGTATATGGTGTAGCTATATATATCTATATATGATGAAATTTACCTTACATCCCTACCTTATTCTGGTAACCAGCAACAGTCAGTATATGAATTATCTCATAATGCTATATGATATGACAAATAAATCTACCCTTACATCCTAACCTAATCCGGTGGTAACCAGCACAGTATATGGAAGTATATAGCTATATATGACAAATCATAACCCATACATCCCTAACCCTCGGTAACTAGCAAGTATCTGGTCTTATATATCTATATAGATGACCAAATCTTACCCCTTACATCCTACCTATCCGGTAACCACACAGAGTATGTATGGTAAATTATCTAGACATGATAACTCCTTACCATTACACGCTAACCTATCGGTAACCAGCACAGTATATGGTTAAGTTATCTATATAATCTAGATATGAATAAATCTACCCTACATTCTAACTATCTAGTAACTAGGCACTAGTATCAGTATTGATTGTTTTTTTTTTATTTGCAACTGGCATACGTCTAACTCAGCCACACACCAGTCCATTAATCGTAGTACCCACCTCCTCCTAACTGGATTATTGTTGTCAGATCTATGGGGCTGGGACCTCCTTTCCTCTCTGTGGTTAAAGGCCCTAGCCCTAGTCCTGCCCCAGACACTTCATTTATATAATCGAATATTTACCGTTACCGAACGATCGTTTTGTATATTTATCCCCTTGTATGACTTCTTAATCTTCTTAATTGTTATTTTAATATTGTACAGCGCTGGGTCCCCAAGTGGCGCTATATAAATAAACATATACATACATACGTATATCTGTATTGGTGAGAATGTACAGCGCAGGTGTCCCCAAGTGGGTGCATATAAATAAACTATACATACATACTGTATGAATCTGTATTGTTATTAATGACAGCGATGTGTATTACAAGTGGTGTGCTATTATAAATAAACTATAGAAACATACATTACTGTCATAATCGTTGTATATGTTATAATGTACAGCGCTGTTTTTTGTGGTCCCCAAGTGGTGCTTGTGGGTTGTTGCGGCTATTAATAAATAAACATAACATCCATCTGTTAATCTTGTATTGTTATAATGTCAGCGTGTGTCCCCAACACAAGTGGCGGCTTATGTAAAAATAAACATATAGATACATACTGTTATAATCGTATTGTTATTAATGTACAGCGCTTTTGGTGTGTCCCATAGTGGCGCTGTATAAACATTAAATACATATGCTATATTGTATGTTATAATGTACAGCGCTGTGTATCCATATTTGGCCGCCTGCCGCTATATTTAAATAAACATGGATATACATACATACTGTATAATCTGTATTGTTATAATGTCCACAGCGCTGCGGTACCCAAGTGGACCATATATAAAAATAAACATATAATATATACATACTGTATAATCTGGTTATTTGTTTATAATGTTACGCGCTGTGTACCCAAGTGGCGCGCTATAAATAAATAAACATTATAATTACATTACGTATAATAATCGCTTGTTATAATGACAGAGCTGTGTACCCCAAGTGGCCGCTATATAAATACATAAACATATACTACCATACTGTAATCTGTATGTTATAAGGTACAGCGCTGTGGTCCCCAGAGTGGCGCTATATAAATCAAACCTATACCATACATATGTATAATCTGTATTGTATAATGTACACAGCGCTCGTTAACCCCAAGTGAGCTATATTATATCTTATAAATAAACGATATTATTTTTTTATACATAAATACTGTATAATCTGTATGTTAAATGTACAGCGCTTTGGTACCACAAAAGTTGGCGATTTCGCTATATAAATAAAACATATATACTCCTACTGTATAATCTGTATTTGTTTTATTAATGTACAGCCAGCGCTGTTGGCGTCCACATGTATGAGTGGCTGGTTATATAAACATACATACATACTGTATAATATAATCTGTATGTATATAATGTACAGCGCGCGTCCCGAAGTTGCGATCAGCTATATAAATAAACATATACATAAATTAAGGTATTTAGAATCTTGGAGTTATAATTGTACAGCGCTTGGGTACCCAAGAGTGGCGACCTTTATATAAATAAACATCTATACATAATAAGTAATATCTGTTGTTATAATGTAAGCGCTGAGTACCAAGTGGCGCTTATATAAATATAAATAACCATTATACATACATACTGTATATAATCTTTGTTATTGGTATAATGTACAGCGCATGTGTCCCCAGTGGCGCTATTTAATAAATAAACATCTACATTACATACTGTAGAATCTTTTTGTTTAATAGGACAGCGGGTGTACCCCAAGTGGCGCTATCTAATATTATTAGTGGCGTATTAATATGAAACATATAAATACATACTGTTAAATATGTATGTATAATGTACAGCGCTGTGTGTACCCATTAGTTGGCGCTATATAATAAACATATACATACATACTGGTCTAATATGTCGGTTCTAATGTACAGCGCTGCGTACCCAAGTGGGCGCTTATGCTATATAAATAAAACAATATACGTACATACTGTATAAACTTGCTTTATTGTATAATGGACAGCGCCCTGCGTACCCAAGTGGCGCTTATATAAATAAACATATACGTACATAATGTAATAATCTGTATTGTTATAATGTACAGCGCTGGGTCCAAGTGGCGCTAATTATCTGCTATATTTTATATAAATAAACATATACATACATACTGTATAATCTGTATTGTTATAATGTAAGCGCTGCGTACCCAAGTGGGCTATATAAGATAAATTATACGTACTCTTGTATATTTTGTATCTGTTGAAATGTACAGCTCTGGTTTGTACCAAGTGCGCTAGTAAATATAAAATATACATACATACTGTATATCTGTATTGTTATAATGTTACAGCGCTACTGTGTCCACAAAGTGGCGCTATATAAAAAAACATATACATACATACTGTATAATCTGTATTGTTTTATAATTGTTACAGTGCTGGGTCCCCCAGCTGGCGCTATATATATAAACATATACATACATACTGTATAATATCTGTAGTGTTATAATGTGTACGCGCGTTTTTGTGTACCCAAAGTGGGAGCTTAGTGGCGCTATATAAATACATATACGACATACGGTTATCATCGTATTGTTATAATGTACAGCGCTTGTGTTGCTACCCAAGTGGCGCGATATAAATAAACATTATACATAATACTGTATAATCTGTATTGTTATAATGTACAGCGGCTGTGTCCTCAAGTGGCACTATATATAAAATAATTAACAATACATACATATGTATAATCTCTATTGTATAATGTACCGAGATGTGACCCAAGGGCGCGATTATAACTAATAACATATATGTACATACTGTCTAATCTGTATGGTTATAATGTACAGCGCGGTGGTACCAAGTGGAGCTCTTATAAATAAACATATACATATGCTTGTGAAGGTTACAATCATCCAGGTCATGGTTATAGCTGTTGTATTCAATTTAGATCAATGGACTTGCAAAATGTAGTTTTGAAGACGTTTCGAGAGTCATGCCGGACGGACTGTCTCAATTAAGACATGACTGTACAAGAATATCTGGGAAATTAGTACCTGGGAAAATCCCAATTAGCATATCACAGCCAGGGTGTTAGGGTTTGTGAATTTGGATAGTGGCTAAGAGGTGTTATAGGAAACGCCCCAGAGTAAAGGGTTTTAAAACAGCATTGGACATGGCAGAAGTTTGGGGGTCGAACCCCCCCCACCCCCTCTATTTAGGCTTGGTTTCTTTTTTTCACATAAATGCTTCCTTAACACATCTTATTGAACAGTCACGTTCCTTCGCCCGTATGTGAAAGTACAGTCGTCAAAGGTATGTCTTTTATCCGTGAAGATGCAGATACACGGCTGGTTCCTGACCGAGGAATTGGCTCTTCTGTTGCTGGGCCCATACTTTCTGATGCAGTTGCTTGTTTGTCTCCCCCACATACAAATAAGAGCATTTTCACTGCACTTGCAGATATATGATGGTCGTTTCTTGTGTGGTTTGGGATGGGGTCTTTAGGATTATGTACCAAGCTGCCTTAAGTGTGTTGTTTTGTCTCGGTCTAAAGCAGACAGGGATACGAAGGTTGTTTTTTTTTTTTGAAAATTCTTCTTAATTTATCGGATGACCACATGTCGCTACATATGGGATGACACATTGTTCTTCATCCTGTCTTGCTTTTCTCCCTTCTCTCAAGTTGGTATTTGTGTTCTTTCCTTTCATTCTACTTCTTTTTGACAAAGGCCCAGTCTGGATATCCACAAGTTTTTTAAGGGCTTTCCTTGATGATTTTTCATTTCTTTATCCTTCTCCTCTGTGCTAGTGTGGATGTTCTCGGCTCTGTTGTTGCAGGGTTTGGGTGTGCTGATGACCAAGCTTTGTGATCTAAAGGGGTGGTGGGAGTAGCTCAAACATCAAATATGATAGATCTGTGTGTGTTGGTTTTCTGTAAACCTCTACTTCCAGTTTACCATTTTCCTTAACTTCTACCAAGCAGTCCAAGAAAGCCAGTTTGTTGTTTTGTACCTCTTCCCTTGTGAATTTAATGTTTTGGTCTACCGCATTAATGTGTTCTGTGAAAGCTTGTACTTCCTTCTGGTGGATTTTAACCCAGGTGTCATCAACATATCTGAACCAGTGGCTGGGTGCTATGCCCTTAAAGGTATTAAGCGCCTGTGTTTCTACCTCCTCCATGTAAAGGTTGGCCACAATAGGTGAAACTGGAGATCCCATAGCACATCCATGTTTTTGCTTATAGAACTTATCCCTGTATTTGAAATAGGTGGTATTCAGGCACAAGTCCAACAAGGGACACACCTGTTCTGGGTTGAGATCAGTTCTGCTGGTAAGAGTGCTGTCTTGGCCCAGCCGTTTTCTCACCATGTCAACAGCCTCCTTGGTGGGTATACAAGTGAAGAGAGATGTCACATCATAGGACACCATAGTTTCTTCTACACCGAGTACTATATCTTCAATCTTGTTGGTGAAATCCTGAGAGTTCTGGATGTGATGCTTAGAACTTCCCACCAAAGGTCCTAAGATGTTAGCTAGATATTTTGATCTGGGAAAATGATACTGGATCTAGATAATCACTTGTCAATCTATAGATGTGTCCGGTGTAGTTATTATAGGAACATGATGTATTCCTCATGTTGACACAGAGAGGTGATGGGCATAGGAACATGATGTATTCCTCATGTTGACACAGAGAGGTGATGGGCAGAATCTGGGAAAATGATACTGGATCTAGATAATCACTTGTCAATCTATA